>JAQGBH010002736.1:0-22861 GCA_034698265.1 Sminthurinus aureus
GAATCAGTGTATATTTTTACCCCTATCATCACAGTATCAGAATTTTGACCACCTTTTAAGTGAAATTGGCCAGTGTGGCAGAGCATCAATCATACATGGTAAAAATGTGCGATAAAGCGAAAAAATAATGTCTGCGTAAAACCACTTGAGTCTCCGGAAACTAGGAATTACAGAAACTAGAAATTGGGTCACTGGGCTCTTCATGGTTCATAGTTTATACCAAAGCCAGAAAATTTCAACTGTGGATTTTCGATATTGCACAATTTCACAAATGACAAATGGCATTTTTCTAAATGGTGAAAATCTGTTTACTGTCAACTCTCTTCTGTTTTCTGTCATTTTGAGTACAAATGCCAAATTCTAAATGCAAATGTCGCACAGTCTACTATTTTTTTACCAGGATCTGGAATCCGATTTCCGCTTTCCGGTTTCTAGTCCAGTAATCCAGTGTCCGGCATTTGCTATTTGCTTTTTCCTATTCTGCATTCGCTCTCTATCCAAACTCCCATGCAGAAATGAGACAGGAACCCAATTTCAAATTACATTAGGCTCTAATGCCTAAAACCTACAACTAGAAATACAACTAGCATTATAACTAGAACTAGAACTAGAACTAGAACTAGGACAAGAACAAACAAATGATGCAAGAAAAACAGAACCAGCACCAGAGCCATTAGAATCACCATCACCATCAAAAGCAGCAGCAGAAGCAGAAGCATCAAAAGAAGCAGGAGAAGAATCCAAAGAGAAGAGATTCCCATTACTACATTTTATTTCATTTCATTTGATAGACTCATAATTCAAATGTCAGGAGTCAGGAGAGACAAATTATCACGAGCCATGCTACTCTCTTCTCTCTACAGTCTACACTGCATTGTACTGCACTGGTCTGTCTCAACTACACATAAAATGTAATACGTAATATATTATGAATGTAAAATGCAGCCATTGTATTCCATATTGCATGATGTGATAGGCGGAACTCCGTTCATTTCCCCATCCAAGTACAAGTACAAGTCCATCTCCATCTTGAAATCCTACATAATATCTCTATTATATGATTATTATTATTTACACTGCTCATTCTATTCCATTCTATTCTATTGCACTCGCATTAGCACTGAGACTGGCACTGGCTTTGGACAATATGGAAACCCACTGTTCTTCATTTTTCCTCGTTCCTTCCTTCGACCTACAGCCTCAAGTCTACAGTCTACATTCCGACTTTGTACAGTTCACAGTTCGTAGTTCATAGTCACAGGATTTCCATTTCCATTTCCCATTCAGAGAAAGACAGAGAGATGAAAGATATTTGAATTTATCGTGTCGTATCGTGAAAGGAACGGAGAGTCAACGGAAAAGCAGGAACAGATATTCTAGATTCTAGATTCCATATTATTCCATATTATTTCATATGACTTTGCCTGCTCTGGCTTCACTTCATTTCACTTGGCATGGCGTGGCATGGCGTGGTGTTGGTAACTATTACATTAGCCCGAATTTTCATGATGAGAGCACCACAGAGAAATAAAGAGCAGGAGACAGAGAGAGAGAAAGAAAGAGAGAGAGAGATGGAACAAAAGAGAGAAAATTAGTAATTTACCACCCACAGTGGCAGAGAAAAGAAAAGGGTTGGCTCCTCTAACTATACTAATGAGCTGGAAATAATTGGATACAAATAATATTAGCCTAAAAATACATGGCTTTTTCCACTTCCATTCTACATCTGTACGTTACATAATACATAATACATACATAAGGAAAGAGATGGGGATAAATTATAAATTATATAGATATTAGAAAAAGTGCCGGTTCCATTTCCATTTTAAATCCAATCCAAATCCAAATCCAATCCAATGAGAGGACCAGAACCAGAGCTAAAACCATAGATTCAACATACATAAACTCTTATAAACATGAGATTACATAATAAAATGGAGAGATAATCAGTGTGAAGTTTTTTACCTTTTATTCTCTATGGAGAATGA
Source organism: Sminthurinus aureus (assembly GCA_034698265.1). Taxonomy (NCBI): domain Eukaryota; kingdom Metazoa; phylum Arthropoda; class Collembola; order Symphypleona; family Katiannidae; genus Sminthurinus; species Sminthurinus aureus. The sequence goes on from JAQGBH010002736.1 coordinate 1,989, forward strand.
ATTGTATTGTCCATCAACCATCAACCAGCAACTATCAAGCATCAAGGAAACCAAACGAAACGATCCAAACATCCAATTCAATCCTTTACCATTACCTCGCTCACTCGCTCACTCGCTCCTTCACTCACTTCTCTTCGCTTTCCTTTGACTAAACGGAAATCTAATCTATTTACACTAATGACGAATCACCATTTCTCTCTTTCTCTTCTCTATTCTCTTCTCCATTCTTTATTCTGTTCTCTGTTCTCTGGTAAATATTAACTATTGACCATGTATACATTGTAAACTCTTGCTTTTACTAATCGTCTTTACTTACACATTATCCATGTAGATACTACAATACTACAAGTACTTTGGTTTCTTTACCCAGCCCAATTGAACATTGAACATTGAGCCCAGCCCAGACAAAACATGTACCAAATGTACACACGGCACACGGAAATATTTAACTAATTTATCATTTACATTACACATTTTACTCGAGTCTAGAGTCTAGAGTCTCTAGAGTTTACATTTCTTTGTGCATACCTTTTCTTCTACTCTTTATTCTGTACAGTTGATGTTGCTGGTTGTGTCATGCCTATCTAAATTAAACTAATATTAACAGTCCAGTCTAAAAATACCTACGAGGAAACATGGAGTAATTTCTCCGCTTTAAAATAGACAAATGTACATTTTTTTACTCTTTCTCAGGATACTGTGCATTGATCCATCAATTATGAAATACTAAACACAAAGTACTAAATGGAGAATGAAGAATCCTCACGATCCTCGATTCTCGACCCATGATCCATGTTCCATGATCCTCGATCTGTACAGTTTTATGTGTTTTACGTTTCATTTGTTTACATGTAATTTAATACAGGATTTTTTATATTTTAACCAGTAAGTAACAGAAATAGAAGCAGAAGTAGAAGCAAAAGCAGCTGGTTAAGGCTGTTTTAGTTTTTGACTTTTAATCCAAAATCCAAAATGTGAATTCAGATGTCAAGTCCAAGCGTCCAAAATCCAAAGAGTTAAAGTGAGAGTGAGAATTATAGTGGAGTTTATGATGTGAAAAGGAAAATTATGAGAGATAATGCTTGAATTCTGGAGGAAATCCCTGGAGACTGGAGAACAGAGGATGAAATACATGTTTAATGTTTAACTCTTTCCGTTTAAACTAATAGTAAATAGTGAATGGTGAACGGAGAATAGACTATCTATTGTGGATGGATTGCACAGTGTACGTTGTAAATTGTACAGAGGACAGAGTAAATAAATCCATTTATTTATTATTTCCGTCCAACATTTACCATTTCTTTTCCCTTTCCTTCTCGTTCCTTTACATCTCATTGCATTGGAGTGAATTGCATTGCATGCTGAATGTGAGATGTGAGGTTTGAGTTGTAACATGGGAAACGGCTATTAAAACAAACTTATACCATAGTTTGTAGTTTGTACTTTGTAGTCACTTGTACTCTCAGTCAGTTGAGTTCGTTCCCTCACACACACGGATTTTCATATCCTAAATCCTCATGTTCCAAAATCCATAATATTCCATAATATTTCATAATATTGTAGATATTCTGGATATTCTGGATATTTTAATCTCTAAATCTGGAATCTGGACAAACAGTCACATTCCCTATATTTTATATCCGTGTACAATGTACATTTTATCCCTTTTTTACTAGAAACTAGAGAACTGAGACCAGAGATAAAAAGACAAGAAATCTTTATTGTAATCCAAATCCAAAACCGAGTTCAAATTGGAATTGGAATTCTGGATTGAGATCGAGCTGTGAGTTTTGAGACCCTCCTGGGAAAAATACAAGATATAAAAAATGGTGTAAGGGACGAGGATGGAAAAATGAGGAGAAAAAGAGGAGTGTGGTTGGTGATGGAGATGACAATGGTAATAAAATATTTGAATGGCTACTTTTCTCCTCCTTCCTTGTAAAAATATAAAAAATGAATCATTATCCTCCCGTTTTATATGAGCAATATTTTTCATATCAGCTCTGCCATCTTTTCTCTTTCCTCTCCTTCCTTTGGCAGCACATCATAAAGTACACATTAGGAAATAGCTGGACACTGGACGCTAGACAAGAGCTGGACAAGAGCTGGAAGCTGCACACTGGGGCTGGAAACTGGAAGCTGGACTTTGGAGCTGAACATTTTCTTATGGACGTGGACAACAGCTGCTGACTGCTGACCATTTGAACTCTTGCATCGTATCACATCGCATCGCACCAATGTCGATGCCAATGCCAATGTAAACCATATCATTTCATTCGAGCATTCGAGAAGTGGGAATCGGAGAATTCTGCAGACTGGAGACTGGAAATGGATGACCAGCGATCTAATGTTCCAACATTCAACATTGAGATAAAAATGACAAATGTTACCAGTCTGCTGCAGGCTGCAGAATGGAGACTCGAGAATGGGGAGAAACTCAAAACTCAAGACAACACAAACTCCGGATCCGGATTCGGATCTGGATCCAAATTCGAATCCAATTTCTATTTCTCCTATTTCTATTCCGGATCCATTACCATTTCCAACTCGGAGAAAAAAAATGAAAAGACCAGGAAATAAACAAAGACGTGAAAACTGGGTATTGAGCGTTGAGCGTTGAGCATTGAGCGTGGAGTTTTTTATACGGTATTTGTAATACGTGATGAATCCTTCGCCTCTCAACGGTGGAAATGGACACGCTGTCTTAAATTACACAGTAATATTTTATTGCATTACAGGAAAAAACGGTTTTTGTTTGTATATATCATTAGCCATTAGCAATTTAGATCTCTCATCTTTCGTCTCCCGTCTCTGGTCACTCATTTTCTCAACAATCAAACATTGAGCATTGGACGATTAAATGACCACTGACAACTGGTGCTGGTTTCTGTTTGTGCTAGTTCCGATGCTCGTTCATTTTCCACCATACACAATCCATTGTCCATGTTTTTTGGTAGCGGGAGACAAAAGAAAAAGACAAAACACGTGATAAATGACACGGATTAGAAAATTCGTTTCCAAAAGTCATAGCACTTTGTATTAAATTCTCATCTACGCTGATAGAGAAAATAGAAACCAGAAATATAGACTAAAAATCTACTTTGTGCTGTCTGCTGCGAGTCTGCCGAGTTTCGAATTGTACTGTGTTTTGTTTTGTACTGTGAATCTTTCATCGTTTATCTGGCTCTGGATCTTTTGTCATCGACATTGACATTGGCATTGACTTTTTTGACTTTCCGTTTTTTTCCCCATCCGGAACGAATCGTTTTATTGCTAACTGCTCTGCTTTGTTCTGCTATTGCTAATACGCACAAAAGTAAAATACATGGCCATTGGACGTGGATCCGAATGAATATCAGAATCAGACATCAATTCCACGTCATGTCATATCTATCTATTTGACATGTATCATGTCATTTTATCATAGCAAGGCTAATCATAACCATGATCCATAATCACGATTCACAATCATAATCCGAAGAGGGAAACGAGAAAAAAACCGTGTTTTGGGGTGACATCAAATTACAGCTACCATTGGAAACAACAAAATAGAACGTACAAAATACCCAATCAAAAACTTAATACAATTCCCATTCAACATTCAGAACCACAATCAGATTCAGACTTGGGAAATCATGGAATCCAAACAATATTTTACTTATTAATTCGAGGTCACGTCACACGTCAAAATTCACATGTCACAAGTCACAAGTCGTACATCACAGATAAATATAATCCAATTCCAGATTTTTTTGAAAATTGACAAGAATTTATGGGTCACTAATTCATTTATTGATAATAGATGATCAAAGATCCTGATTTAATGTAAATTTTATTAAAAACATTAATAAAATTCAACGCCGCTTAAAATTGTAGGACACGAAACCCGCACTTCTGACCTAGAGGTGCGTTATTGAGATTAATGTCGTACAAATATCTGAAACTTGAGTCGCTCTAATTAACAAACTTGGACGCCGTTTGATAATTTTACTCATTCTTTTGATATCAATTGATATAGGAACTCAACTGTTTTCTATGGTGTATAGATATAAAGCAGTTGGGTTCCTGTAGTTTTCGGATTTCTAAAATGTAGAGTAGGATTGAGCATTGAGGATTGAGCATCTCGGTTTTTTCATGGATATTGCGTTAAAAATATCACTAAAATATCAAAATCAAACTTGAACAATTTAAATGTAGCCAAACAACAAACAACCAAACCAAGTCAAACAGCTGTTTATAGTTTGTAGATTGTGGATCATTTACGTTCTTTTTTCCTTGTGAATGTAGAATTGGTCCAATCCTCATCCGTCATGCCTATCAATCCAATCCAAACCTTTGCCTTCAAGTTTTACATTGAATTTTATTTCTGTGTCTTTTCCTTCTCCGTACTTCTTACTTCTTACAAATGGATGTGTACATGAACATAATATTTACCTTGCATTTAACATTGTCTTGTTTACCTCTCACCGTTCTCTTCTTTTCCTTCTCTTCTTCTCTACACTGCACTCTAGAGTCTAGAGTCTAGAGTCTAAACTCTAGACTCTAAATTCTTTATTTAGAATTAAACTGGAATGAAAAATCATCCATAATTTCTGTTAGGATTTCGATTCCGATTCATTTGTGTACGCAGGAAAGGAAAGGGAATGAAATGTAGAAAATACAAAATACAAAATACAAAGCAGAATGCAGAATACAGTTTGGAGTTTGGAGTTTAGAGTTTAGAGCAGTGCAATGGAATACTAATACTAATAATATCCAAGTTCCAAGTTCCAAACCCCGAACTTCGAGTTTGGAGCTGGGAACGGTAACACACCGTGACTGTATCGAATGAGCAGCTTGCTCAAACCAATCTTTGTGCCCTGTGTACTCTATATTTTCTCTCTGTTCTTCTGACTATTTCTACGTCTCATGTCTAATGTGTGACTCCACTGCTCATATTCTTACTCATCCTACCTTCAAACTTCCTTCACTCTGAATTCAGTAGTAAATACAAAGGAAATCCAACTAATTCTTCCACGTACATTCTGGATTCTGGATATTTTGTCAATTTTACATGTAAAAATACAAAATATTCCACGGTATTTGAAATTTAAATACGTTTCTGCTATTATTAAGTATTTAAAGAATTGTGTAGTAGTTTCAAATCAAAACTGCAACATTGAACATGGACGGGCTAAGGAATCTTTCACTATAGAGACGTTTACCACTTGCTTTAAAAGTTTTGACGGCGTCCAAATTCCAAATGATTCAAAATAGAAAATATAGGTTAATTATAAACCAATTCCACCGCTATTAACAACGACAACGGCAACTTGAATCCAAATGTGAAATAATGCAGCCATGTTTTACCTGGACATTTATTCAAATTTAACATCCCATCGCTCACACATTCACTAACTCATCATATCTGCATATTGCATATTGAATATGGAGTTTTAGTCGGAAATGGATAGCGGAAAGCGCATAGTGGAAACTCCCTCGTCTATCAAAAATCTATCATCTGGGATAAAAAATAGATATCATAGTCTTTGTAGGTTGAATTTAGAATGTAGAATGGAGAATGGAAGTTGTAGGTTGAAAGAACATGTGATACTCGACAGTAGAGAGTAGAGAGTTGAGACTCCATAATAATTTTCCTCACACCATATTAAATTCTTATTCCATTTCGTTTCCGATTCAGACGTCCCCTTTCCTCATTATTGTGATTGGTTGTGGATTGTGGATTGTGGGGCAGAACTCTGAATTGTGAACTGTGGACTGTTGACTGTTTCCGTTTCATTTTGTTTTTTGAATAGTCAGTTGCACACTCCAACTCCAACTGCATACCAACCACATGGAAATGAATAAAAAATAGGGTAGAAGTGCACATGTTGTCTCATGTATTTGTCTGTGTATTTATATTGTTGTGTGTGGTGTGTGGTGTGGACTCGTAATTTATACAGTAAGTCAACATATCTTATATTTCTACAGGTATCTAAAATGTATAATACAGAATGAGAATTCAAACTCACGTTCAATTTTAAATACATTTCAAATTTCAAATGGTAAAAAGTACAAAATACAAAGAAGAGCAGAGGAAACAGATCTATTCAATTTCATTGCATTGCATTGCATTGCATTGGCATTGTTATGCTCTTACATGATGAAACATGATACAGGATTCTCAATTCTCAATTCTCAATACTAAATACTAAATATTGGATATCCGATTGCATGCGATGGAGAAATATTTTGAGTGATGAGAGTCGAGAGTCGAGAGTCGAGTTGATTGCTTAAAGCGACGATTCAAAGTCAATCCAATCCAATAATAATAATAAAATTCAATGCATTGAGCTTTGAGCTTCGAAAACTGAGCGTTGAGTGTTGAGATGGGTGACGAAAAACGAAGAAAGCAATGCTTAATAATACAGTTTTTTTCCTCCGAGGATAACAATAAGAGTAACAATGCAGTGTAGATTCAAATGTAAATGTAAATGTTCATCGTACAGCTGTTGAATATACATTTACAGTACAAAGTCATGCGTTGGAATAGCAAAGAGCATAGCGAATGCGAAATACCAATATGAAATAAATAGTTTCGTCCGCTCTTTCTCCGTTCTCCGTTTCATTTCATTTATTGACAAGAAACAAGACTCGAGACTTTTGAATGCACAATCCAAATGGACGTTTCGGAATGCGGCTGTTATTTGTTATTTTATTTTGGCTCTGGTTGTCGATATCGATGTGGATGTGGATGTCTGTCATGGTTCAACATTTGAAATTTTAAATGAACGCAAATGGAGGATGGAAGAAAATGAATGAATGAAACTGAAAAACGTTGGTTCAGAATATCGACAGAGAGACACAGAGAGAGAAGGATCTTCAGAATCGCGATTCGTTTCGCACCCGCAGCCTCAATCTGATTCTCGAATCTCGAATTTCAGAAAGCGTCTCCAGTCTGCACTCTACACTCTTCACTTTAAAGTCCTTTCTCTTTTCTTCCTCTCCAAAAAAATACATTGTAAACACAGGGCAGAAAACACAATACAATGTAAATGAAACCAAAAAACCAAAGCAAAATTCCTCAAGCACGACCACGGCCATTCGCTGTCTGCTCTAATAGATAAAAATATATTATGTATCTGCATTCTGTATGAAAAGAAATGAGATGAAATGGACTGAAAATGCCAATACCAATACCAATGCAATGGCTCTTTATTTTTTCTGTTCCATCTGCAGCTGTAAAAAATCAGATTTCAACGCCGCTTCAAATTTTTAAAAGGCTAATCCTTATTTCCAACATTTGTAGATATTGAATTCCAGGAACAAAAAATACACACAAAACCAGAAAAATGAATTTTATTTATTTAATATTCAACGTGTTGTTACTGTACTGATACGCTATAATTATTTATTTTTAATTTCACTAACTCTTTTGGAAAACAAAAAATCAAACTATCTAGTGAACCACAAGTGTTGACATTCGTCTTTTATATAATTCAAACGGCGTTCAAATAATACAAATTATTTTACAGAAATCAGTGCAGATCAGTTTGATAACATTTTTATCTCCACATTAACTTGTTTGTGTTGGATGTTGAGCTTTTGACTATTTGCTCTTCTTTCTATCACTTGATTTATTCGCAAGAAAATGAACTGACTCTTTCCGTAATTTTCAAGAAAATCTCCAATCTCCAACCTTTTCTGTACTATCTGTAAAAAATGTTTTTTATTCGGTTTCGGTTTTTAATCTCGAGAATTCTTATTCTTTTCCTTTTAAAAATTTGGAATTAGAAATTCTTCTAATTCCAAATTCCAAATTTAGAATTCCAATGGAAAATAAAAGCGAAAAGCGAGAGCTGGGTGTGCATTTGACGTTGTTTAGCGTGGATTATTTTCCCGTTCTTAATTTTTATTAGGCACCCAGCTGATGCATCACGTCATACAAATTGGAAAGAACAACGTGCCGCCTCAAACTTCGTCTCCTTCTTCCTCTCTTCAAATCTTTGAGTCGCTACTCTCTACATTCTACATCTTTGGAACTTTAAACTGAATGCGTTAAATTTAATGGACTGTAAACTGTAAATGAGCCGCGCGTACACTCTACAACATTTTTACACATTTTTATCACACTTACCACAATTATACTTGACTTTTAATGTCAAATGTCCAAGGTAATGTAAAATTGATACAGCTGAGCTGAAAATTTCCAGAGTTCCAAAGCTCCAAAGTTCCGTCACAAATCCTCATTTTATTTCATTTCCCTGTAAATTTGAAAACAAGTAAGTGAGAACAATACAGATTTTTTCAAGGAAAATCTGTGCATGTGCCTAAAGCCTAAAGAATGAAGAAAGAACAAGAAAACAAGAAACAAGAGTTGACGGAAATTTGCGTGACGGACCCAGGGCAAATATAAAGTAAAATTCGGAAAATTCCTCGAACTGAACTCCAAAATCCAAACTCGAGACTTTCAGAGTCCAGAGACCAGGTGTCAATTCCCCCGTCATTTGCTAAAGTATATTGTGCATGACGAAAACTCCGAGGCGGGCGTCGTAAACAGGAACAACAAAAACAGCAACTGCAACTGCAAAGTGACGAACGATTAAAATTGATGTTTTTGCTGTTTTGGGTTGAAATGGTGAAAATTGACAATCGTCAATCGCCAATGACCAAAATGGACAAAGCACAAAGGACAATGGACAACGAACAAGGAACAATATGATATTTTTCATCAGTTCGCCTGCCCACATCAGCGGACAAAGAATATTTATGTATTTCCCTGTAAATTGGAAATTGTTCTTGGTTGGTCTGGTCCGTGCTCCGTGCGGGAGTCTCTTTTCTCATCTCATTTCATCTCATCCGCGGTGTCACATTTCATTTCATTTCATAGGATTTCACAGCGTTGTGTATTGTCCACATTTCACCAAAATTTGCCACGGTTTCCTTCCCGGATCGTCCAGAATGTAGATAAAAATACTAGAAAAGTTCTTGAGTCTAGAGTTCTAGAGCTTGGAGTTCGGAAGTCACGGCCAACGGAACGTTTAGCTGCACCCTAAAAACTAAAAAAGTTCTCCTCCTTTGAATCCTTGTGCATTGTATTTTTGCTCCTTTTTCTTCCCCCTTCATTCATTTTCTCAACCCAGAGTCCAAAGTCCAGGGTTGTTTTTGGGTACATTTTTTCAATATTTCATGTGCAATACTGTGCCGAATCGAGAATCGAAGGTGGCCTTTCCTCTTTCGTCACGCTAAAATTCCAAATGTGTTTGGAGTTTGGATGGAAATCGGCATAGAACAGTGAACGCTGAGCATTGAGCATTCGGCATTTTTACTCAATCCACACCAAATTATCGCTCAGCTTGCTTCTTGCCCCTTCCAAAATTTTGGAAATAAAATCAAGGAAAAAACGCTTCATAAAATTTAAAATGTATAAAGCTCAAAACTCAAAACACAAAAAACAAAACAAAACATAAGACATCCTGATTTGTGCGTACAAAAATATAATTTCTATCAGCATTTAATATATTATAAAACTAAAATATTAAACATTTGAAATATGTTACATGTTTAAGCATTCCAAATTCCAACTCCAGTAAAAAGAGAACATTATTTTTGGATACAAAATCATCCCCATAATTGGAATTTGGAATCGGCTGAATCAAAAAATGTCAAACAAAATTCTTCAAAAACAAGTACATTTGTGAGAGAGTTAAACGCCGTTTGATAGTTTTGACAGTTAAAACTCGCATTTTGAAGTGAAGATGAAATCCTGGTGGCTTAGGCAGTAAAAAATAATCGATGATATAAATATAAAGATTCAGGGCAAATATCAGCTGATTGATGGTGTTTAACAGTTTTCGCACCAAAAATAATTTCAGCTATACATTTAATAAAATCATACATTACGAGATCACCCATTTTACTTGATCTTTCACCTTTTTAGTCACCCGATATTAAAATTTTATCTGTAATGATTCAGTCTTATGTCCTATGGAATGGTAAAAAATGCACAAATTATAAACCACAAATTAATCTTTGGCTGCCTAAAATCCAAAACAACTAAAATCCATGTATTGCTTACAGTTTTATTCTGTCGGAGCGGAGTTTTGACTCTCTTTTCTCCACTATCCATTCTCCATCTTCCATTCGTTCTTTGTTTCCTGGTTTCTGTATTTCTGTTTTTACCAGTTGTGTGCTGCAGTGTAGTGTGTTGCGGTGCATTCTTTTTATTTTCTGTCATTCTTTTTTACAGTATTGGGACAATTCCATTACAGTTTTGCTTTGCTCCTTGTGCGCCGTATTCACATTTTACATGACATTGTATTAAATTACATTGCAGTTTACAGTAGATATCTTTAGCATTGCATCAAACATCGAACATCAACCCAAAGCAAAGGACGCTGTTCGCTCACTTCTCTTTCAGCCCGAGAGAATTTGGGACAAAATCTGAATTTGCTACGGACAACCTGTTGCTTGTTATGTTATGTTGTGTTCGGTGTTTAGTCTGCTGTCTGTTGTTCGATGTTCCATGTGCATTGTACAAATAAGTTGTATCGCTTTGCACCGCTTTGGCTTTGGCTTTTGGATTAGCCTGTGATCATTATTGTCATTGTGATTGTCATTGAAGAGCCCGACTCGACTCGACTTGGACTTGGATTTGGCCTGACTTGAGAAGGAGAATCAGGAATTATCATCATTATCAAAGGACCACCCGGCATCCATTGTACATTGTGTAGTGTACAAAGTTACATCTCACACGTTGATGCAAGCAACACCGCACAAACACAAACACCAACATCAACTCATTTTTTCCAAATTCCTAATTCTCAAGAGTATAAGAGTGTAAGAGTAAAAAGTCAATGACAAAATAGAAAATAGAAAATAGAAATACCACGGATCCAGTGTACAGGATCCAGAGAAAAAACCCTACACCCGACTCAACTCAACTCAACTCTCAATACAATATTTATAGAGTGAAATATTACAGCATGGAGTATAAAGTACAAAGTGGAAAGTGCATGTCTTTGAAGAATAAAAAGTGTTTAGAGTTTAGCGACTGCACACAATTGAGAATGACTCCAATCCCACGAATTTAAGGCTGACTGTGTTCTGTGTTGTTTGGTGTGGTGTGTGGTGTGGAACTCACACCTTGCCCTTCTCTCTTAATGCTGTTCATTCTAGTTGTAAGTTGTGAGTTGTAACTGGGCGCAGTGTAAGAGTGTAAGAGCATCACTGTATTTGCTCATTCACACGTAGTCCTTATGCACACTACATTATACATTTTATTGCGTGGTTTGGTTTGGTTTGACTATTTCCTCTGAAAAAGCCCTGAAAGAAAGAAGAAAGTTGAGATTGTGGATTATTTTGGATTGTGGAAAAATAGGAAATGATGGGAGAATAAAAGAAACCACCCTGGAAAAAGTCAAGTCAAAGTGACCGACGAGCAAAGACCAAGACCAAAGCAAAGACCGTCGATCGATGACCGACTCAACTAGAGACTTGAGAGTAGAGACCCACAACAGAATGTCTTTCATTCTTCTTGTGTGGAAAAATGTAAAGAAATCACCCATTCTTTTCCTCTTTCTGTTTCTCTTTCATATGGTTTGGTTTGGTTCTTACGGCATTATAAAGTGAACTCTTTGTTCATCACCCATCGTTTAGTTTAGTTTAGTGTACTTTAGTTGAGTCAAAGATAATCGGTTTCCTTTTAGAGAACTGTAAGTAAAAGTAAAAATCCAAGAATGTGTGGAGTGTAGAATGTAGAATGAAAAGTGTGTGTGACTTGAAATGGAACGGGGAATTTTAACTAAAGTCAAGTTAAATGTATTGAAATTTGAGCTGAACTATATTCAATTGAATTGGATTGAATCGGACTGAATTGGATTGGAATGAAAGGTAGATAAGCGGCTTGGAATTTTTCCCGAGTACATACAAAATACAAAGTGTCATCATTAATGACAGTGACAGTGACAGTGAGCGCATCAGAATGAATGAATGAGAGCCTTAGAATCAGATGTTTCCTGTAGTATCATTTGGTTTGGTATGGTTTAGTCTTGGTGTGGAGTCTATTGAGTTTAAAAGGAAAAACTGAGGAGAAGAGCGAGTCTTTAGGTTTAGGTTTAGGAGCTGTCGAGAAAATGTCACCAAGGGTTCATCACCGCTTACAGCGAGGAGGGTGGGCTCTGTCGGTATTAAAACAAAAGAAGGATAATAACGACAATAATTATCACCGTCGCTTCTTAAAAAACATTGAAAATATGAACTTTAACATAAAATAATATGTGATTCATAATTTTAAACCTATAATCGTCAATTAAGACTTGAGATAAATCTCGTGCAAGTTCAATCTTCTAACTTGTCTAATGTAGAATCAAAGGGAAATGTTGCAAAAAAACTAAGATTTTAATTTTTACACAACCTTTTTTTGATTAGATGAAAGAGAAGTTTTGATTGTTTATGTATACAGTATACATATGTCTCCATTCAACCATGTACATGACAACTGCATTACGCTGTATTTTGTCGAAGGGCTCTGAATTTTCTAAACGACGCTCAACTTTACACCGTAAGTTATACTTATTTAATGACACAATACACAAGACACAAGACATAAGTGCATTTGAATAATTTTTTATTTTTTGTTCAATTTTGATGAACCTCGTGAAACAAATACAAAACCTGAAAAATGCAAAACGACAGTTTACTGTACACTGCTGTACAATTTACAATAATCGTGATAATTTTGGAATATCATGTGAAGACTTTTACAGAAAATAGACTACAGAAAAATATAAAACTTGAACGCCGATTTGAATTTTTATTTGCTTTATGACCGTTCTTGAGTTCGAGATTGTATCCATTGACTTCCGTAACAAGACATTGTAAACTCTGAAAAACTCTCCTACAAGATGCTACAAGATTAAAATTTTATGGAAATAAATAAGTACTTTTTCCCTTTTCATTTCTAAAAGCGCATCATACTTTTTAAATTGCTCTTCATCTTCTCTGGACCTTTAGATCTCTAGTTTTCTGGATTCCGGCATCACAGAAATTGTGTAGAGTATAGAGTTTGCTCATCCCATCGTAATATCCTATGACAAATGACGAAAGCTAGACTGTAAGCTATCGATGCATGGGTTTATAAAATCCGTCTGAATTGTGCGTACAATGTGTATACTATTGGATATTAATTTGCCAAGAGACCTACTCTATCCAACATTTCGATTAAGATCTGAATTTTCCAAAAGGCGTTAAACTTTTACATTATATTTCTTTAATTACATGTGCATTTTACACATTTCCTTCAGCTTCATCTTGCGGAACGAAAAATATGAGCCTGACCTTCGAAGTGCAAAATACATGTACGATTGGCAATTGGGAAGATGGGGTAATTTGATTTTCAAAATGTATAATGTGCAATAATCTTGATCATTTTGGCGTGACGACTTTCCCAGAAAATAGACAGTCCAAAAATGTAAAACTTGAACGCCGATTGACATTTTAATTTGTTTTACTCCCACTTCTCCAGCGTAGGTTACTTTTTGTAGTTCAGCTACAAGTCATTATGAACTCTGAAAAACTCCCATCCATGGTCAAAATTTTGCGACAATACAATGGCCCTTTTTTCATTTCTAGAAACAATTCATACATGATACAAATTATTTTTCATTGGACTCTCCAATAATATCTATAAGCACTACATTTTATAAAATTTTGTTTAAAGTAATGGAACAAAAAATTGCAGCCTGGCCTGCCAAAAAGGTAAAATGTACGATAACCATTGTAATTTTTGCATGTGACCTGGGCACTGGTCACTTTCACAGAAAAAAGAAAAGTGCAAAACTTGAACGCCGATTACAATTTTTAGTTGCTTTACTTCCGCAAGCTTTGTACAGGTTGTCCAGTTGAAGTTCAATACATATTACGAACCCCATAAAACTCTTCCTCATGCTTAAAATTTTGTGAAAACAAACTGCTCTTTTCGTTTTACTCTCCAATTATCTGCAACAGAAGATATTTGGAGAGTCATAAGTCAGATTCGTTCATTCATTCATTTCAATGGAAGACAAACGCAAATTCTTCAAAGAAAGCAGGAAAAGAAGCCGATGTGCCGATGTCTAATCAATCAGAAGAGAAACAAACACGAGACAGCAAACTGTCTAGAATTTAGAATCTAGAATCCAGAATGTCTACCTATCCGTCGTATCGACATCGCTTTGTTCAGATGTACAATGTACATAGAAAAATACGAAGGATGCGCAAAGTACAATGCAACAGTGTATTAGATTTCCTCTGTTCTGTTCATCTTTGTGCTTCATCTTTTATCTTTTGTTCAGCTCCTTTCGGCACCGACCAGTGTCGATTATCCTGAAATCGGCTTCTGTTTTGATTTTAATTTTGGTAGTGATTTTCTTCCTCATTCCCTTTCCTTTGCATTTTTGCCTTCGTCCAGATTCTAGATTCTAGATTCTAGATTCCAGATTCCAGAGTCGAGAAAATTGAAGGAATCCAGAATCTGGAAACTAGAATTTAGAATCTTTCTAAACTGGACGTTTGACTCTTGAGCTCTCGAGCTTTTGAGCTCTTGGCATAGATCAAATTTGAGCCGAGAATCTAGAATCTAGAATCAAACTCATGCTCAAACTCAAAATCAGAGAGAGGCAGAGAGAGAAAGAGAGGCTTTGATTCTTGACGAGATTTATAACTCATTGACAGCTAAATGATGATGACACGGTACAACAACATTCAACATATTATTTTACAATGGGAAAATTTCAACTTGTCCTCTTTTCTCCCTTTTTCTACTGAATGTTGAATTATATTGTCCAGTGTCCATCCTCAACAATTTCCTATCTATCTCATGCCGATGACTAAGTATCCTGTATTCTGTATTTTTCTCCACCCACTCCACTGCACTCCGCTGCTTCTGTTTCTGGTCTTCTCGTCAGTCCCTTTTACCTCCACCTTTTACCTTTTACACACACTTTACAACTTCCTTCCTTTGTCCCGAGTCTGGAGGAAAATATTGTCCCAAAACTACAGAGTGAAGACAGAACCCAAACAGAAGGAAGAAAACTGAAAACTGAAAATTGACCATTAGGATTTACTCTGAGGAATTTGGAATTTAGACGACATTCTCCTTCATTTCTACTGTACATAGATATGCTTCTTAGGTATAATGTTATATAACCTACATGAGTGAATTTACGTGGAGCTGGAATTCAAAGTTCACGTAAGAATAATTGTTCATTCTACAACCTAATTGCATTCCAACAAAGATTTAACATTTTTCCTCTCATCCTTGACCATAAACAGAAAAAGAAGAAAGGAAGAGGAAAAGAAAGAAATGGTAATCGTAATAATATTGAAGAAAACAAAGAGACTTGTTTCTTTTCATATGCATTTACAATGTAGACCGAACCGGTAGCTGGAATTTGGATCTTGGAATTCTGAATTTGGACCGTGTGAAAGAGGGAAGAGTCACCAAAAAACCAAAAGCCAAGGACCAGCGATAAACGACAAAAAGTACAAAGGACAAAGGACAATGATGAGCATGATCATGATCATAAATGTAAACATGTAAACAGAACCATAATCATATAATATAAATGCTATGGTTTAGAATTTAGAGTTGAGACTTGAGAGAGTAGTCATTCAAAGAGGAGTTTTTTATTACGTATTATAGGAATAAATTAGATGACATTTGTTCATGTTTATTACGGAAGGGTGCAGGGTGCGGTTCACATTGTGTCCAGTGTACAAAATATGCAGAGTTTGTATTTTTTCAGCCCACTTCCCTTTGCTTCTACATTCTACATTGTACGTTGTACATTGAACATCCGATGAGTACAATGAAACAACATTGTGAATTGTCATTGCCATTGTCATTGTCGTCGTTGAGAATTGAGCATTGAGTATTTTATAATGAGACTATAAACACAGTTTTTATTATGCGATCGTTGTTCACTGTTTACTGTTTACTGGCTCATTTGTTCTCAACAGTAAAAAATGTATTGATTTTCCCGTCCCATATCGATTCATATGTAGAGATGATAAACTGTGTTTAAAAACACGGGTTTTTGATTTCACGGTATTTTATTATGTTATTGACGAAGTTCCGAAGAAATTAGAACAGATGCAACGATTTTGAAAAATTACACAAAATGCTAGATCTCGACGCCGTTTACAATTTTCGTGATCATTCGAGCGCCAGTCCATATGAAGTTGCTCATTTTGCATTCTTGTGCAGTCGTAGGTTTTAAATAATCGAAAAATTAATCGCAAGGTTCACAGTTTTAATTTCAGAGGTAGTCTTAGTGTCAAATGTTTAATGTTTAGCTCATCCACATTCAACTGTCAGTGACTTTTTGCATAACATAATATTACATGTTTTGTCTTTTTGTCCTCGTCTGAAAACAATTAAAATATCTGAATTTTGAAAGTGGAGCAAGAGGGAAGAATGCGGCAGTGTCTCATAATGTGACGTCTAAATATTAAATGCTGAATACTAAATACTAAATACAGACATTACTCTTTTCTCTTTATATAACGGATATAGATTACAAACGTTTCTGTTTATACAAGACAACGACAAGAGAAAATCCAAGAGTTATGTATCATTTACCTTTTTCTTACATTTGTACAGTGTACAGTGTACGGTTTACAGTTATGTCATTTACCATTTACACTCAAAACTCAAGAATTTACGTAATATGCTCCACATTCGACATTCTGAACTCAAAACTGTAGGCTGTAGAGCGAGTTGTAAATGTTTTTGTTTTTTTGGTTTTTGTTTGCTGTAGAACATAAAATGTAGTAAAAGCCTGTACGCTGTAGCCTGTGGGCTGTACACAAACAAAACAAAACAAGAATAGTAGAAAAATATGAGCACATGTATGAGCTCTTTGTATTCTCTATTCTGTTTCCCCGTTGTACATAATGTACATGATGCATGGTGTTATGATATGTGACATAAATACCAGAAGCCAAAAGGCACTAAAACTAACAGTACCAAATACCAAAAGACAACAGAAACCTTCAGTATTTTTAACAGGAAAATAAAAGCACAAGAAGAAGAAGGACAATTTAAACATTCAACACTCAACACTTTAATTTCCATTTTCATCCTGCCCATTCCAATTTTTCCTTTGGATCCAAATCCATGTCCAAACCCAAGTCCAAGTCGACTTTAAAATTTAGCCTTCTTTGTCACTCCTCAGCTCAGCTCAACTCAACTCAGCTTAGATCATCTCAGTTGAGCTTTGAGTTTTGAGCTGAATCTGGACTTGGAATCTCCATGTGGACATTTCATTTGTACATACAACATACAGAGAGGTCTCAAATCCTGTACATGTGGTATTTTGAGGATTCGTTTTCAATGTTCAATGTTCGTGTTCATGTTAACCTTCGATTTTGGATACGGATGGACGACTGGACGAAGGATCCACATTTCCACTATGAATTTGAGACCAACAGGCATTTGTAGATTCTAGATGCCAGATTCCAGTTTGTACACATTTTACCCAAATTCTCAAAAGTCGAAATTCTCAAAAGCCTCAAGTCTGAACATTGAACATACGGTACTTTTTCAAGTCAACCCAAGTGTTAATCCTCTCACATTTCTCTCTTCCTCTCTTTTCGCTTGGAGCTTGGACCGTGGAACAAAAACCAACATCTACATAAAATCATGAGTACTTTTCTACACACATACAGGGAATTTTCTTTATATTATTACCATTTACCATACATTTATGCCTTTACACACAAAGGTTAATACAATTTACTATAGATATTCTGTTTGCTCTCCCTCTTTTCTTGTACGGATTTTTAAACCTCTCGATTCTAGATATAAGATATACCATATTCGAGCATATCGATATATAGTGAATTGTGTGCTTTGAGCTTTGACTTTAGAGTATGGGTTTGAGTAAAAGTGAAGGAGCTTCTGTCTCGTAATAATTACAGTATGAGACCCTTTTTTCTCCTATGCCCAAAGTACAAAGTAGAAATGTACATGATAAAACTGTGGACTGAACAGAGTCGAGTCGTGTTAAACTGCCCATTTGAAGACACTTAAGCATTTATGAACATACATTTCCTACATTATTCACCATTTAGGTGGAGAATGGACACTTGAACCCAGTCTCAAGTCTAGAGTCCTCCGTCTTGAGAGTTGAGAGTTGAGGCTGACGACAGTCAAACTCAAAGCCCAAAGCTCAAAACTCAAAACTCAAAGTCAACGGAAGATGAAAAATGAAGAATGAAGAAGCTCTGACAGGTTTCTTAATGTGCAATAAATGTACACAGTATAAACATTTTCATGTATTTACACATTTTTATATGGTCAAGTCTAGAGTGATGACGTCTTTTTCTGTCCTTTGTCTTCTCTCTTCTGTCCTCTGTCCTTTGGATTGGATTGCTTTGGATTGCTTTGTTCATCACATCATAAAATTGTACCGAGAAAATTGCCCAAATAAATCTTATCCTTTACTCTTCTTCACCATGTCATCCGAGTTTCATTGTGTTCCATATTACGTCGCATCCACTGCCATGCCACTGACAACTGGCAACTGACAATCGGCATTGTTCATGTTCACATGGCACATTAAACATTAAACTAGATGTAAATACAAATAGAAATACAAATAAACAGAACATTATGTGACTGTGAATATAGCCATTTCATCACATGTCACAAGTCACAAGTCAACTAATAAAAATGTATTTATCATTTTATGACTCGTGGATTTATGAGAGCTCAGTGGCAGTGTCAACATTTTCTAGAGTGTCCCTTCTTTTACGCATTTGAAATACAATGTGAAATTTGTGTACGGCTAGGATAATAATTGAGCATTAATACGGCTAATTATCATTGCTGTTCACTATTCATTGTTCATGTTATGACTATTACGCCTCATAAATTACACGACTTGATTATTTGATTATTGTGGTCATAAATACAAAATATGGGACGGGGATGTTGACAATACAAATTCCAATGACCATTTCAATACAAACTACAAACTACAAACTATAAACACTGTGTAAAAGTGTAACGTGGTATCTATTAGCCCATGCTAATAGATACCAATACCGATGTTTGATTGCGTGAGAACATTTTTGGGCATGAGCCATAAACCCACATTAAATTTATTTATTTATTTATTTATTATGTAAGATGAGAAATGATTCTACTTGGAATACTCTATCGCTAATGTTTTTACAGATGTACGATACAGTAGTCAAAGATTAATTTAAACTGGTCTCATGATTTTGGAGGTTGATGATTGACTATTGACTATTGACAATATGATTTCGTAAGGCTCAATAACATCTGTAATGAAACTTTTGAATAGCGGTTCGCCTAACAGACTTCAACTTTTCTAGCGGCGTTAAACTTGTACATTCTAATGTTTTGCAAATATGAATAGAAAATAGATACGTGATACAGTTTAGGTAAAGAGATGGAAAATGAAGCTATCAAAAACTGAGTTTAAGAGACGGATATTGAAATTGATATAGTTCAGCTCCTAATTTTCCTCGTAATAACATAATATCCTTCACTGCCCAGTCCATACTCCACATTTCATATTCCAGAGAACAGCACACAGAATCATATTGTAAAATGGATTCGATGGAGAGTGGGCAAGAAACAAGTATACTAGCTAATAATACCCCAAAAAAATTGTACCAGTGGCGCCATCATCTAGAATATAGAAAAACTCTCAAGTCTAAACTCTCAAGTCGGAAGGAATGCTGAACAAAGACTTATGAAATGTTGTGTAAGTTCAAAGCCGCTTGTTAATTTATAGGCATACAAGCCGAGACAAGAGATTAAAGTTCATCCAATTGCTGTACCATGAGTTTAAAAATATAGGTGCACAGTGTCAAGTATTTATTTAATTTTAACCCAGTCGGTGAAAATCTTCAGCTTTGAGTGGATATTTGACAAAACCATCGGTCGCAAACTGTGCATGAATTAAACAATGAATAAACAAGTACTCACAGAAAACGTCCAAGATCGTTTATACTTTTCTACTTGATGAACAGTTTTGACTTGATGCTACAACCTACAACCTACAATCTACAGTCTACATTTTAGACTCTGAACTCCAGACACTTTCGACTTTTGAGTTTTGACTCATGCTTCTCCACTCTTTATACAGGACGCTGGAATTGGAATTTCCATGTTGATCCTGCATGCAATTCTCAAACATCAACATCAACATCACCATCAAACATCTACAATCAACAATCAAAAGAACGTCTCCTCTTGTCTTGTTAAGTTTCCAATTTCCAATTTCCAATATCCGGTACTTTTTCTTAGCCGATTGTATCAATTTTTTAGGCTGAGAAAAAAATCCATTTTCCATTTCTACTGAACATCCCAATCTACTGACATAAGAAGGACGGGTAGAAGATGCGTTAGGAATTGAGCGTTGAGACTTTGTAGACATAAAATTCAAAATCAACTCATGTCCACACGCAATCCATCACATCAAATCCCATTTCAATCCCACTCAATTCAATTCAGTTCCATGTAGCAACTTGAGATTCGAAACTCGAAACTTGACTATCTTTGTGAATCCACTAATAATCACACTACAAAATTCCACTGCAATCTACACAAGTTATGTGAAAAATTCACAAAATAATTTAGTTACGACTTGAACGCTCTTGTCCCTTTTCTAGTAAGGAGAGATGCCAAGCAGTTTTCTTAAATTTCAGCGGTTGCTATGGTTTATTTTATTACTTGTAAAATAAGTAATTCTTTAAATAATCGACAATCGTTTTTGAATTTCATTTGTAATTTTTCTAATATCTCAAAGATGCCAATAAGCAACATAACGTTTTAATGCTATTGGATTCTCAGATTGAAATACCGACCAAATCCATCA
>JAQGBH010002737.1:0-22850 GCA_034698265.1 Sminthurinus aureus
ACTTCCAACTTCCAACTTCTTCAGCAGCTTCCTCAGATCCAACCAAGAACCAAGAAAAAAAGCTTCCCAAATCTTCAGTCGTACCTATCTATATCATATCACATGTAATATTGTAACATATCTATCCATCTATCTCTGAATCTATATCTGGATCAACCGTATCTTAACACTTAACATGGTATGCTGTATAATACATAATATCAGCGGATATAAAGTGTGTAACGTGTATTATAAAGTATGTAGTGCCTTAGTCAATATCTACACTAGAGAGTAGAGAGTTACGCAAGTTCACAATCCAAAATCCACAAGACGCACACCATGTATAAAATGATGTATGCACTTCGGATAGTGTTATTTTTATATGATAGATCATAGCTATTCAATTGTCTCGATATGTAAGTATAAGGAGGATGTGTGCTGTGTGGATTGTGTATTGTGTATTGGGTATTGTGCATTGAATGAAAGAGTTGCGTACATAATATATATAACTTATATAACACTATATCATGATCATGTATCTAGTATCTAGAGAGAATTACATTGAAAAAAGCATTACATTACATTACATTAGGAATTAGGATATAGCCAAGCTTCATCTTGCATTGCATGTCATGAAGTTAGATTTTACATTGAGAATTGAGAAATGAAATTCAGCCTATTAAAGAACCTTCGCCTTGTGTACCCAACGTTTTTAAACTTGGTCCTTGGTCTTCATATCCTCACCTGTTCCTTTCCTCTCTTTCTCTTTCCTTCTCTTATTAAATGGAAAAATGCCGGTATACGGTACACACAAATAGGTATACCGGCCGGCATTTCTATAGAATATAAAACACGAGGGTGTGTATATATACACACATACTTACATATGCATGCATAAGTATACATAATACTCTTTAATTCTAAGAGCAATTCTTGCTGTCCTTTTTCTTCACTATACAAATGGTTCGTCCGTTTGTTTGTTTGTTCATTCGTTCTCCTTGGTTTTTGTGTACTAATATACAGAGTATACAGAGTATACAGAGTATACAGAGTACGATATACGATATACGATATATGATATAATATGGTATACAGTACACATTATGCAGGCTCTTGCTCTTGCTCTTCTTTCTTATTTTAAAACTAGAGTAAAAAAGGTGTTGTGCTCTGTTCTCTGTTCTAGTCCCAGCTTGTTTTTAGTTTTTAGCCGGTTGATGGTTGCTGGTTGTTGGTTGCCGGTTGCATAACTGTGAGTAAGAAAGAAAAAGAAGAAATGCAAAGGAAGAGAGACAGAGAGAGAGAAGTCGTTGTGTGTATGTGTGTGTGTTGTTTGTGTGTGTATGGATGTTGTTGTCGTTCATTTCCCTCCCAAGTTTTTTTTTCCTTTCAAAATTTCAACCTAAATTCACAGGAGAAAAAGAAAAAGAAGAAGAAGGAGAGGAGGAAGAAGCAGTAGTGGAAAAAGAGAGAGGGAAAAGAGAGGGCAAACAAAAGAAAGGGTCCTTTTTTCTTTCTTCCTTTCTTTATTTCTTTGCCGTGGGTCAGTGAATGCGGTAGTCAGAATTCATTCATGTACATATGACTAAAATCTATGTAATAATATTGAAAATCCCAAAGATACAAGATCCAAGATAGGACCATATGATTGTGGCAGATATGCATCATACATCCTACATATATGTAGTACATATTACATATTACACATTACATGACCGACTTATAGATATGAGATATTATGTAGAATTTTGAGACGATGGCTTCAAACTTCAAACACTTGTACAAAATACAGCTGCACCCTTAATAACAAAATGTATGGAATAATATTCCATATTCCATGTTCCGTGCACTGCATATACAAACATATTTTGTAGGCATATCTCCTATCTACCTGTAGAACATATGTATTTCTGTAGTTGGGCACGGGAGAACTTTAAATTTCAATTCCTCCGTATTTTTAAGAGTTTTTTCCCCTTCCGTAGAAAAAGAGACAGATTTGGATAGAGGCTGACTGAGACTGAAACTGAAATAGAGCCCTTTGGCCGTTGCCCGAGCCTTACCTAAAGGTTGAAGTGGAGTGCCTGTCTGTTTTATTCCACTGTAGTTTTCCATCTTCACTTTGGCTACTACTTTATATGCTTTATGCTTTATACTTTACACTTCTCAGGCCTTTCCATACAGTTTCCAAGAAGGATTCTCTTTCCGCTCCCGTCCTCTTATTAAATAAAAATACGTTTCTTCAAACCTTTCCAGCGATTTTAAATTACTATGTACAGAGCACAGGCACAGGGCTGCTGCTTGGAAGTTGGAATCTAAACTCTGAACTCTGGACTTTGGAATGCTAGAACCTTGAGGAAATATTGAGAAAACGTTTTAACGTTCGGTTATTTTTTCTATTCATCCGACAAACCATCCATCCATCCAGCTAGCCATCCATCCATTTATCCATCTCTTCCTAATTCCTACTTCTATTTGTATTCCTATGCGTCTTCATATGGGTAATAGCCAGCTATTTATTATCATTTACTGATATTTTTCACTAGTTAATGCTCATTGCTCAATACTCAAGCAAATAAGCATCTCCCTCACCAACACACATCCACAATCCACAATCCACAGACAATATAATATATATGAACTCGAATAACACATAATACAGTATCTTTGGCTAATATCTGTATCAACATCAACCATCGACCGACACTCAAATACCAAATACGTCAAATTTCCAATCTCAAAGCTCAAAGCTGAAAATATATATATCATCAGATCATCTCTTACGTTTTGTTACTATTTGATGTTTCAGATTTGAGATTTGAGATAGAGAAAATGCAGTGGAGGGAAATGAGAAATCAAAAGATATTTATGAAAAGATGATGATAATGACAGTATTACACAATATGCAATGTGAAGTGCTCATGATACACGGTACATTTTGGTTCTTGAGGCTTGAGTCTTGAGTCTTGAGGCTAATAACAGAGAAAGATGAGGGAGGGTTTCAGGAATTATGTCATAAAAATGCATTTAAATTGAAAATTGATAATTGAAGAGGATACATTTTTTTCTTTTTATACTGGTACATCTTCTTCTTCTGCTGCTGTACATACTGCATAATTTTTCTCTGCATCTCCATCATTTTCAACTTTGGATTCATATTCAATCTTCTATCTGAAAGAATCTTGATTTTCTATTTTTATTTGCTAGCTATTAACTAATACTTTTATTTTCCTCTTACATATGTAATCTCCAGTGCAATCCAATATCCAATGGACGCAGTGCGTACAACGTACAGTTTAAAGTGTAGAAAAGACAAGCTACAAACAAGAAACAAGAAAATAAAAACAGTATTTTGGTAAGTCGTTGTCATCTGTACAGTGTAGAGTGTACAGTGTATACTTAATAAAGGTAAATGATAGATGAATCATCCACATTAGTAAATAAATAGTAAATAAATACTCGGAGATAAGTAAGTCGACTGAGGAATGAGGAATGAAGAAATGATGTCTGTGGGTGTGTGTGAAGTAGAGTATTAGGATGATTAAGAAGTAAGAAGTATCTACTTATATCTACACACTCCACATTCTAAACTCTAAACTCTACATTCTACACTCTACACTCTTATAATATCTCGAGGAAAGATGAAACTGTTCTGTTCTGTTGTGTTCTACTCTACTCTTCTCTGATTATGATTGCTCTGAATTCTGAATATCGAATGCTGAATACCTTTAGGAACAAAAAACAGACTTTTGGATTTAGAGTTGCTTTTGGTTTGGAGTTTGGAGTTTGGAGTTTTGACTTTGGAGATTATAACACATAATAGATACATAACACCAAAAATCAAACACAAAACACACATACTTGTTACACATGCATGTATCTAGTATCAAACATTTTTTACACTGTTCTATTTGGATTTGACTCGACTTCCAACTTCAAACTTCCAACTGTAAATTTTAAATTGACGATAGCCGATGGCCGATAGTCAATATGCTATTAAATCAATACCCAATACATGTTACATGTATAATGTGCAGTGTACAGTGCACAGTGTACAAATTGAGCAGTACATTGTACACATAAGTGCATCGTACATAGATTAATCCTTTTATACATATTTTTGATCAAAGCAATCACTAAAGTTCATCTACCTTTTTATGTTATATACTTTGCTCTGGGTGAATATCTATCTGCATACTGCATTCAATATGCAATATACAATATACAATACAATTTGGATGCTGTGTACATGTAGATTGTAGATGTACAATGTACATGTAAATACTAGTGTGTGTAGTCTGTATCTGCATTTGTATCTGAATCTTTTGATACATGTTGTATGTTGTAAGTAGATAAATAAATAAATGTATTTATATGCATCCCTCTACAGTTTTATTTGACTAGTCAAGTATGGAGTTTGGACTATGGAGGATGGAGTATCAAAATATTGGAAATTCTCAATGCGTTTTCTATATTTTGTGTACTGTGCGCTGACTCTGACTCTGTTTGTGTAAAATATATATAGCATAGGATTTTGTCATATTTTTACACACAAGCACAGTAATAACACACACAGTCTGTAGCACATATTATTTGCTCCTCTAGATTTTTAATATCTACTGGGACGATACACTGCAGACTACAGACTGTACAATGTACAGTGTGTAGTGTACTTTATACATTGTACAATGCAAACAGTGCAATTAGTTATTTGTGATGAGAGAGGATGATTCAACTGCAGTAAACAGTTAATATAGACACAAAAACAAGAGTAAACAGAGAACATGCCGGTGAATCAGGCGAGTTTTCACAAGAGCAACAGCAGAATGAAATGAAAATAGGAAGCTGAACATTTTTAATTTGTATAAAATTATGAACTTTGTCAGTGTGGGAGGAAAAGGGAAAATACACATATGAATAGAACTTGGCTTGCATCAAAAGTCAAAAATGAACCAAATGAAGTAGACGTATTACTAAGAAATAATAAGTTAGAAATTAGTTTACCTCTGATCCCTGAGATCTGGGATCTTGGATCTGATGTGTCAAGTATTGAGGATATTTACTACAGTGCTAAAAATTTCAAAAACTGTAGCTATTAGCTATCTACTATCAACAACTTCTTGCTTTACCCCTACCGGTACCGGCAACAGTACCGGTACACATTCCTCGACACTCTTTATACATGCCCATTCCCAAACAAGCTTTTTGATTGGTTATGTATAATATTTTTGTTATTGCACTACATAATTCCATTTGACATCAAATATGTTTACTCAGAGTGTGTAATGTGTGTTGTGTGTGAGAAAGAGAGAAAGACAAACAAACATACAGTTTTTGTTGATTGTTTTCCGTATACGTAAGTGTGTGTATATTTGTGTCTTTGCATTGCGCCATATTTTCTCCACACTCCAAACTCCATACTTTTTCCAGTATTATACATACAAAATACAACAGACATACAAATACACGTACGATAACCGATTTGTACAAACTACAGTCTACCTCCTACTATCTCTCATGTAGTAAAGAGTATGTAAAATGTAAAATGTAAAGTGTAAACGGACAGAGGGATGAGAACGGCAGAGAATGGAAACGAGAACGAGAGTGTGAGTAGTATGTAGTGTATACTGTATGGATATTATAAATATATAGATGATACATTTGGTACTATTTGTTTTCGTGGAAATACTACCTTGTACAACAAATACCAAACACCAAACACGAAATAGTATAGAGAATAGAAATAGGAAATTTATTTATGCAGGCTGAAAAAAGAATCCAATACCGGCTACCGACTAGGAATAATGGAATAATATATAATATGAAAAGTGTGTAAGAATAATGCATGCCTGTACTACAGTACATTTTCCCAGCAGCTATAGCAACTAGCAACTAGTGGTAGTCATATGGATTATGGATTTACATTTTACATGTGTACTATTCAATTGAATTGTATTTTCATGTTTCAGTCCACTCTCCAGTCTCTCCAGTCTCGAGTGAATACAGTCTGTAGTCTGTAGTCTGTTGTCTGTAGTCTACATTCTTAATGTCTATACTAATAATAATAATAATAATAATGTTCAATATGCATGGATTTGGATTTGTGTACTTAATACAATGACTCTCTCAATAACTTGTAGGGAGTTATGGGAATTGGAATAATAGAATGGTGTTTGAGTGAGTTAGTGTGGCGCAAGCTAAATTTAAAAGTCGTTTACCTGCCACCGATCACCGATGCCGCGAACAAGAACAAGAACACGAGCAAAAGCAAGAACATGAAGAATGGAAAAAAAGAAGAGCAACCCAAAGGAAATACATAAAATACCTTTAATAATAATAATAATAATAATAACAATGATAATAATGAAGAACTGGAAGAAGTGGAAGAAGAAGGAGAAGAAATGGACGAGGGCAAAAGTTATATTGGCGTTGTTAGCCCATGATTCATGAAGGACATCCTAGTGTGCGACTCGGGGCTTCTCCTTTCTCAGTTTCCTCCAGTTCCCTTCATCATCCTCATCATCATCATAAATAAAGTCTCCAAAATCCACACTTTGGAAGTCACTATAATAAATAAATGGATAGTTGTATATAGTATATACCTGTACATTGTACATATACCTAAATATATTGGTAGAAGATAGGAAACAGAAGGAAAACAAACAGAAAATTCTTGATAACAAGTCAACTGAAATGAAATGACATGGAATCTTCGTTCTCTCGACTCTCAACTGTATAGTAAAATGGACTGAAATGAAGCGAAGAATTAAATTAATAAAGTGTAGGGGGTGGAAAGAAGCCTAATTTATAATTTCCTATACTCATTTAGGATTTGGAAGGAAAGAAAAGACGATATTATTCTATACGCTATATCCTATGGCTATGGGTAGTTGTAAATTGGAAATTGCTTTTCTACTTTTCATTTGCATTAGGTTAAAATTTAAATTTGAATTGTCTACCATCGGCCGTCTACTATACATTCTACATTTTACATTTTTCATTTTACATTGTACATTGTACATGTCACACAGCATAAATCACATCATATAAGTACAGATAGAAGCTTTAGAACCTTTTTTCATGAATGGTCAGGTCGCTTGACGGTGGACGGTCGATGGACAATATAAACTATTAACATCTTTTACAATTATTACTACGAACTACAAACTTCAAGTTAAGACAGTCCCTTTTGTTATTTTAACACCACCATAATATATTGTACATGCTATTGGCATTTCACATTTCAAATAAATTTTATTATCTCCTTCCTTTTCCTAAATAATATCAGTATTGCTCTTTTTCTCCCTACAAAGACAATTGGATGTATTCAATATTCAACATTCAACATTTAACTGATGACCTTTTAGACTTGGACGAACCTTCTCATTTCCCATTTCTCTGTAAAAAGTAACAAGAGGGAACTTCAAGGGAAGAAGATGGGCAAAAGTCATCAGTTTATATACAATTCACAATTCAGAAAATTGCCATTTTTCCATTTTAACGTTTCAAGGGTTAGGAAAAGAGTTTTACTTTTACACACAAGCACAAGTGCCCTTTTTTTCAATTACCAATTCTATTTAAATTTTCAGTACATATACAAGTGTGTACGTATTACGTGAGCATTGAACATATACAATATACATGTGTCTATTATGTATATATCATGTAGGACGTCGGACTGTGGGGGAGCATCTTTGCCCTTTTTTTTTACATCACATCACACGATGCCATAGCAATTCAATTTCTGCCTCTCTTTCTCTTTTTCGCCATCATATACAACAACATATTTCATCTTTTGATTTTATTATTATTGTGTACCCTTTTGTCCCGAGTCTCATCATCATCAATCCTCCTGACTTTGGAGTTTTTGGCTGCCTCCATCCTCCATTCTCTATTCTCCATTCTCCGTTCTTCATTTTACATTCACAGAACAAGAAGAATTTTCTTGTGCAAACTGTCATTTTGTATTTTGTACATAGGCCTAGTGCACTTACATATCTACTATCTACATGTTTACATGTACAATATGATTGTGTACAAGGACATGACTAAGTGTCGCCTTCGTCATCCTCTTCCCTTCTCCTCCGTTTCCTTCTTCTTAAATACATATCGTCTTCTTCTTTTTCTTCTCCTTCTTCTCCGTCTCCTTCTCCTAATAGCTGGTTACTCAGAACTGAGAAATTTAAATATGTGTCCTGACAAATTTCATGGGAAACTATCCACACATGATTTACATTTCATTTCCCTTACAACTTTGAAACCATCCCATCCATTTAGTATTTTGTATCCCGTATCCCATATCTCGTACACATGTAAATGTAAATATGTTTACTCGTAGAACTAAGACTAATACCAATATTAATACTAATACACACAGTCCTATAGCTTATATACGTGATATGTATATATGTGTTTTCCATGTTTACAAGTGCATACACTTGACAAACCCTTTGTATCCATATGTACTATTTACTATTTACTTACTAGTATTCTACATTGTACATTGTACATGCATGAATCATTTACATATGTCTAATGTCTAAGGTCTAAGGTCTAAGGACAAAACAGAGTTAACTCTTGGTTGGTTGTTGGTTGTAAATTTTTGTGAATGGTTTTCAAAATCTAAAATGTGACTAGACACACACATCAGCAGACTCAAAACTCAAATATCAAATATCAAATACCTGACATTTGACATAGACTATACACTGTACATTGTGCAAGAAATGCTAAAACTGATATTTAATATTTTGCTAATAAAAGACAAGGGAGAAAAACTAAAGATGGAGAAATTATCATTAGAAAAATTCCCTGGCTCTTGACTCTTGGCTGTTGACTGTTGACTGTTAACTTTTATGTGAGAACGGAGCTGTTTTGTATTGTAATTAGAAACTCTTACTTGTTCAATCCTCAATTCTCCGTTCCTTCTTAATCTCCATCAGGACTACAAACTAAAAACTACAAACTGCATATGTATGCATGTACAATACAACGGACAAAACAGGCGATATCCAGTATCCAGTCAGTGTTTAATACTTCATGTTTGATACTTGATAGAGCTGTAATATGCATATGTATACAGATTTAATACTGGTACTGGGACTGGGGCTGGCACTGGCACTGATATTGATATTGATACTGATACTGGTACTGGCGACGGTGCTCACGGAGAACGAAAAACCACTGCTACTGGAAATTCGCTACATTCTCGACATTCTGTTTATAGTTGAAAATTGGATACATGTTGTAAACAAGAAACAAGTATGATATACGCATATCCATGTTTTGCAGAATCAACACTATGACAAAGGACAAGTTGTAGTAGTATGTAGTAGCATCACAAGAAAAAGAAGAAGGAAAATGTCGTCAAATTACAAGTTGAGAAAACGACGGAGAATGAAGGTGACAAACAGGAAAATGACGAAGACGGAGAAAAAGTGGTAGAAGAAAAGACATAAAATTAAATGGAGTAGTGAAAAAAAACAGGGGCATCATATTATACAGCTTAGATATCAACATTTTCCCGTGGTTTCAAAGTTCCACGTTTACGTTTTAACTCAAGAACGTGAAACAATTGTCAACTGTACCCTGTGTGCCCTGTGCCCTGTACTGCACTGTGATGTGTTAGTATATCATGTACATAGATTAACGATGAGTGAAAATCAAGATGGAAAAAGAGTGAGAATTTAAAATTCATCTAGATTTTTACGTTCTCATGCTCGTGTTCTCCTTTGTGTTGGGATTCGTATTTGTATTCGGAATCGTAGTCTTATTCTTGCATTGGGTATTTGTATTACAGCAATCCCGTTTTTCCTATCCCAGGAACAAACCAACAAATTCAACAAGAGTAGTATAGCAGGGAATATAATACAACATAATATAATATAATACGAATATAAAGGTGAGGAAACCAGAAGAAGAAAAGGGACTTAAAAAGGGGAACTCTCTTTTAATTCAATAGGAATGGAAATATAATAATGCTCTCTAACACTCTCATCTTTACACTACTTTTGGTTCTCGGTTCTCGGTTTACTCCAGTTCTAGTTTCTAGTTTTCACATCGTTCAATAAGATTCCCAACAACTACTATTATAAAATACCCTTAACAGGGAACACTTTAAAGCTCCGTCAAGCATGTTTGGATACTTATACATTAGTAATGTAAGCATCCGTATATATAGGCCCAATATATTTTATCATAAAATCATCAAAATTGTCCCCAAAATCAGGAAAAAATCTACCCAATTTGTGTGTATGTATACATCTGCTGGATTTTAGATCTACATACAAAATACTGATAGACACAATTTAGAAATTTGAAGGTTTGTAGTTTGTATTCTAGTGAGTATTATCAATTATCAATTATTATCATTTATCATTTATCATTGATCAACATTTAAATTATCAAGTGGTGGTTCTTCTCTTGGGGAAAGAAGTGGAATGCAGTTGCCGATATGCGCACTTTTCTTATACCAGTATTATTTTATGTAGTCTGCCAAATGCCAAGCGATTCCGTGGATGTGAACTGGATTTTGTATGTTGAATGCTGAGTGTGCTGTGGAGTTGCAAAGGTTCCAAAGGTTAAATGCTCAGATATTACGCATAAAGGCAAAATCATGTACAGTGCACATGAACCGTCGATTGTACATTATATTCCATGCTCTATACTCTATACTCCCTTTCTGTCCCGTTTCATTCCCATTCCCTTTCCCATTCCTTGTAACCTGTGGACGGGAAAATTCTTTAAACTGCTCCAGTTTTTCAGTTGAGTCAGTCACAAGAGTTTCCTTTCACATCATCGTTTTACATTGTACATAATACACAATACATAATACGCGTATGTACATGAGCATATGCACTTCTTTGTAGAAAATGCTATTCAATTTATGTAACATCTGTACATGTTTTTGCTTTTCTCCATCACGAATCACAACACATTCAAATTCAGTTACAGATTCAAATTCACAGCCACTCGAGATTCCAGTTTACAGATTCCAGATTTCAGAGTTACAAAAGAAGAAATTTACCTCAAAAGTCAACTTTACAAGACGAAGGATCATATTTTGCTATTAATTTTCATAATTTATAATAGAAATATCCATGTCCAAAGCACAAAGCACAAAGCTCAACGCACAAAATTCAAAACTCAATATTCAAAACTCAAAACTTGATGTTCAGAGTTCAGAGCTCAAAGGCGATGAAGCGACGTGAGGCAAGTTGAGACGATGGCCAAAGGCTGTGAGTTGGGAAGGAAATCAAAGAAATATAAACAACAAACAGCCCCTTTACTCCTATCACTTACTCATCATTTACGCCTGCTCTAAAACTCTGCATTTTAATGAAAAATATGCATGCACACATCATTACTATCATCATTTTTCTTCGTCTTATCTTGATGTTGACACGATAGTGGATAGCCGATAGTCAGTGTATGATTAATATTAAATATTAAATTATATATGATAATATAACAAAAAATAGAAGGGATTTTTTAGACTCCATCAGTCTCAATCTTCTCAAATACTTTCTAATACCTACCCAGTGCAATTCATGTAATTCAATGGAACTTGGAACTTGGAGAATGGAGGTTGACCGACCTCTTAAATATGTTATGTTCTACTCTAAATTTAAATGTACAGGGTACTGTGTACAATGTTCCAGTTTCCAGTTTCAAGCCAAATCTGTCCAATTTTCAGTCAATACTCAATGCTCAATATTCAATGCTCAATACATTTGAACTTTGAAAGACTTTGATGTATTTCATGTTCCGTTTATTTCATGTTCATGTTTATGTTCATTGTTCATGTTCCGTCGGAGAATAAAAGGAAATTGGAATTTCTTTACAGTCCCTTTGTCGCCTTTGTTCTCATTATATTGTCTTCTCTCTTGTTATCCCGTTTTCTTAAACTTTCTCAATCTGAGTTGGTGGGTCGGT
This sequence comes from Sminthurinus aureus, assembly GCA_034698265.1. NCBI lineage: Eukaryota > Metazoa > Arthropoda > Collembola > Symphypleona > Katiannidae > Sminthurinus > Sminthurinus aureus. The sequence continues at coordinate 11,908 of JAQGBH010002737.1, forward strand.
CAGTTGATCCAGTCGGTCCATCAGTCGGGGTGAGTTGAGGTGAGGTAAGAGAGTTCAAAGGAAGTTAATGTATATAAATCTTTTCCTAGTTTCACTGTATAATGTACAATACACAATGTGAATCTCTGTAATTCTACAGTTTACAATCTAGAATCCAGAGGTTGTAAACAATATTTCTCATTTTTCATGCAACCTTTTCTCATTTAAATTCCCTATTTGAATCTATAGAAAGAAGAAAATAATGGCCGTGCTTTTTTAATATTGTATCAAACTATTCAGTTAATACTTAGCAAAATCAACAAATTTTATGAAATAACAGTGTAAAATCCTCAATTACGAAACGAGGATCGAGTCAACCCAGACAGACACACCGATGTGTAAATATGATGAGGGAGTCTAGGCCACGTGTGTTTGAACAAGGTAAGGGTCAGCCCAACAACACGTCACATTTAATAATAACAATAGTTGATGAACAAAGTGTCGCAAGGTTATACTATTTACTACTCTTTACTCTGTTTCCAATTACAATTTTGTCAATAGTCCATACTCCCTACTTGTAGATTTTAGATTGTAAATGAATAAAGTAGCCCATAATCCATTTCCCATTTTCCATACACAGGTTATTTTCCAACGACATTCATCAGTATGGGATATGGACATTTTTAAAAATTCTAGGCAGATTGTAGCTGAACTACCGTACCGTTGTCTTCTACCATATTTTTCTACATCTAGATTCTGGCTGGACATTGAACATGGTTCAAAAAAATTTGAATCCTGATAAACGAGAAATGCACGGAGCATCATATACAGCAAACTAAATAACATTACGCACAATTTACTAGGAACCAAGAACCCAGCTACAAGTAACATGGAACACGTAACAAGCCATGAAAAATCTGTGCAGGAAGATGAGCATCACAAGATCAAAGAGCTCAGTAATAAAATTTACAATTTAAATTACTGGAAAAATACTTCACGCTGCCTCCTGAATAATAACTTTGTGGATTCTAGATACTAGATTCTGGATTCTGGATATTAGATGCTAGATGCTAGATGCTAGATGGTAGATAGTAAATGTTAGACTGGCCACTACCAGAGCAAAAACCAAAACCAAAGAGCCAAGTATTCATCCACTCCATCGAGCCAACGACCAAAGACCAACGGCAAACCACCCAGGGCAAAAATGAAAAGGAAAAGCAACAGCAAAAAGAGGTCCAGTCTCTTGAAATTTCAAATCAAACAATATGCATGTCAAACCTTGCACGCTGCACGTACATCCAAATCCACAGTCACAGGGCAGATACACATATTTTAACATACCCTGTACCACTGAACCTAAACACCAAACACCAAGCGAAACGGGTACGGGTAAGTAGTAGATACAACAGTCAAAAGAATTTTACAATGGGAAATGGGAAGAAGGAATTGTGAATAAGGTGCAGAATACAAACAGGCTATTAACACCTTGACGAGTGACTCGACCGTATGGAATACGGGCCGACTCCCCCCATCTCAGGCCCCTGAACGGATAGCATGCTATCAAATTAACACCATGACATTCTCTGTCTCTCTTTCTCTCTCTCTGTTGCATATAATTGTCCGTCTGTACATACATACATATGCTGATTTTATTCTACATTCTACTGCATGGTCTGTTATGCATTGTTACGCCGTGTTATACGCCGTTCATCTCAACAATACACTACATTACACTACATTCCATTCTTCTCTACTCTCCTCTACACTCTAAATTCTAGACGCTGCAACAGTAACAGAATTTTGCCCATGTGGACACAGGCACAGAGAATAACAATTGGGGAAATTAGGAATGAGGAAATTTACTATTTAAATCCATCCACAATCCACAATGCCCACATTTATGTGAGGATTTAAGGTATATTGGAAGAAGTAGAGAAATCAACAATCAACCAGTGTCAGTGTCCGGCTGTTGGCTATTGAGTATTGAATATTGAGTTTGAGTTGGTTTCCCTTTTCCCTTATTTACTCATTTTCTCACATGGATTATTATTATTAACAGATGCGGGAAGGAAAGGTATTACACACATTTCAGCATCTTTGAGACTCCAGAGCAGTGTGTAGTGTGTACTTACGAATATGCGTATGCGTATTTTACATTGTACATTTTACATTGTACATTGTGACTTGTGAATTGTGAATGATTTAGCAATACAAAGACGCTTTTTTTGTTTTCATATGTTTACACTTTACTAGTACATCCCTCTACATTCTACATTCTTCATCCGTATTGTATCTAGTATCTAGTATCTGCATGATCATATGAAGGAAATTAAGGAAAAATTGCGTATTAGGGAGGGATTGAATGCAGGATTGAGAATTGAGACGAATGGACACAACCAAACCAAAGAGACAGGCTCTAGACACTAGGCATTAGATACTAGATACTAGAAACTAGACAACCAAGATTTTCTTTATTCCATCCATTACATTTTATATTAGATAATACATGCATACAAAAAGACATATTACATCCACTGTCCACAATATATGTGTACAATTTATAATAAGTTTTGGTGGTGGTAGAGGTGGATGTTGAGCAATAAAAGAGGAACTTATCATGCTTATATCCTCAATCCTCATTCAAACGCATACACTATTATTTAATATAAGCATTTGTATATGTATAGAGTATAAAAAGTGTAGAGTGTAGAGAGAAAAAATGTGTGTGACTTGAGTTGTATCTACATCTAAGGAGAAAAAAAGAATGAAAAAAAAGCAAGAGTAAAGTGAAAAAAAGTGCGAGTGTCTGTAGTCTGTAGTCTGTACATTGTGAATTGAGCATTGAGCATTGAGCATTGTGTACATTAGACATTACACATTGAACAGAAGAGCGAGCATAAGTAATAGGAATTTCATTGTTGAGTTCTCTGTTCTCTATTCTCTCTTCTGTTGTGTATCCTTTCCAGACTATCTAGACTCTAGACTCTAGACAAGACCAGACCAGACCAGACCAGATGTAATACTTGTTCACTTCCATATCCAAATCCCAATCCATCTGTAATTTGCATGTATAGATATATCATAGATATACTACACATTGCATATATTAGTTTAGCAAAGACAGAGTACACGTAATACATTGAATATTGAATACCTACCTTTGGACTTTTGCTGTCTCATCTAATAATGTAATGCAGACAGTACCAGTACTCACTACACACGGCAAACAAAGGCTGGTATATCCTACATACTACATATTGCATACTGTACAGTGTGTAGTATGTAGTATGTAACACATTACGTCTTACGTATGGCAAATATTGCACTATGTACTATGTACTACTCGGTGTTGAGAGCGAGAGTAATGTGCGTCATAATATGTACCTAATGTACACAGTACACAGTATAGCAGAGAGATAAAGCGGATGAGAGGACACACAGAGGAGATTCACATTCAGAATCTTCAGAATCAAAATCAAACAGGCAGGCAGGCAAGCAGGCGAAAAAGAATGAGAAAAAAAAACAACTTTGCACATAGCAAAGCAAATCCGCCAACTACAACTACCACCAACTACCAACCCTTTCTTTCCACATGAAAATCATGTCATTTACAACCCTCGTCCGCCTTGTTTTTCTACATACTAAAGTCTCACGTCTCAAGTCTTAAGTCGCAAATGTTTCGAGTATCTAGTGTATATAGTATATCGTATAGCCTATAGGGTATAGTGTAGAGCGTATAAACATCAGGTGGATGCATGTCTGTCTGGAGCATTGAGTGTAGAGTGTGGAGTGTGTAGTAAGAAGAATGGAGAATGGGCTACATATGAAATATGAATGAATGTTGTGCAATGGATGGGAAGTTAATATGCATACTATAGTAGTAGATACTAAATACTACATAGTAATGGCAAAACAATGCATAGTACTTGATGTGTTAGAGGGAGGCTGGGAAAATCTGCACATTTTTTCATTCAATGTGTACACTGTAATATATTAAATATTGTACTAGTAATATAATAATAGATCATAAAATGAGTAAGAATTTCATATATAGGTACTTGTCAATTTTTGCAGATTTTATTACAGTGCCACAGTTTTTGGATGGACGTTTATTAGGCTGGATTTTATGATTAATATACTTTGTACAATATTATTTTTTTCTTAATTTGTTGATTGTTCATTGTCGGACTCTTTGAGTGTTGAAGGAAAGAAAGAGTCTGAGCACTCATTTTGCCAACCTTTCCCTATCTTGAAAGAATTTCTCTCATTCCATGTTTACAGTCTACATTATACAGTCTACAGTCGAAAGGTATGCAGAAACATGCTGAATAGATACACACTATAATATAATATATAATATATTATATTATATATACAAATTTTCTACTTGAATCAGACAATCAGAAAGTCAGATGGTCATAGTCCTGGTCATAAAGTTGTGTGTAGCGTATAGTGCATAATATTACATGTAGAATGACGGCACAGGTGTGTTCCCCGCTCTCGTGTTTTTTGATGGTGGACGCAGAACCAAGAACCAAGAACCAGAACCAGAACCAGAATGAAGAAAAGAAGAAAAGAACAAGTAGAAGAAGAAGAAGAAGAAGGGCAAACGAAATAAAACCTCTGAGACCAGAACCAAAACTTCATTTTCATTTTCAGCACATATTTACTCCAATGCTTAATTCAATTTGCCAGCAACTCCTTTTTCACCCTCCACACACAATACCTCAATAAACTAGATACTAGATACTGGATACACCATACAATATCATCACCATCCTATCATCATTATTATCAGCATTGTGCGTTCCACTGTTTTTTTTTCCATCTTCTTTTCTCTTTCTTCTGCATGCCTCTTGTTTATTTTTTCTCATTTAATTTTCCACACACTTGCTAAACGCAGACAGGCAGACCAACATACACATATATTACCCATTGCACATTATACACTCTTTTATTTTATCAGCACAAGTCCCACTTACCCAGTCTGTAATTATTCCGTCTCTCAAACCCCTCATCAAAAACAACAGACAATCATCAGAGTCATAACAATAACAATAATAATAACAACAACAGACGACCAGTGAAACCATAATAACTTGAAACACAATCACCAGGCCTTGCTCATGATACTAGTGGTGCTAATAATAAATAATAATAACAGCAACAAAGCGCAGGTAGACGAACACGAGTACCAGTACGAATACTTACCATATCTGCAACCTGCAACAAACGACCAGCCGCTCGACCGATGGACCGAGCGTATTTATGTATAAGGTGTAAGACAAGAACCGCTTCACCAGGTTTTTTAACCATCAAATATCAAACCCTTTTTTACCATGCCTATTTTCTCCCCACAAACTTGTCTTCTCGTTGTCAGCGGTGTCGGGACAAATACCGGCACCGACACCAACATCAACGCCAACTCCAACATCAACACCGGCATTTTATTATGCACACCATTCACCATCCACCGCTTTATGCATTGATGCATTGTACACTCAATATACTTGATTAAATAATAGCTTAATAGTAATAATTTAGTTTTTATTTTCATTCTTGTGGTAGTAGCACTTGAACAAGTGACAAGTAGCTAGTAGTAGCTAGTAGTAGCTAGTAGCTAGTGTAGCTGGATATTGGATATCCTAGCTCATAGTAGTTCCATGTTTCCCCATGTTACATGATGGAAAAGAGGAAAAGAAAATGAAAACAGCTTACCATGAGTACTGAGTACATAAAAAATGAATGAAAATGAAAACACTCATAAAGCTGCTCACTGCCTACTGCTTACATCGGAACAAACCGCACGACGCTGATGCTGATGCAGTTCCAAGTTCCAACTTCAAAATTTCCATGTGCTTACACACACTTGCAAGTTGTACGGAAGTGAGGGTGATGACGAGGACTATCGTGGCTATGATAATTTCAATGATGATGACGATGACGGCTGGAAGATGGGAGATTATCAAAAAGCGTCGATACAAGTGTGAGCTGGTGCTGATAATTAGTGTCTGGTGAAACCAAACTACACGAAAAATGAAATGAAGAGTTTGTGTGAGTCTCAAGCCTGAGTATGAGTGTGAATGGTAAATGCAAATGTGTCTCACTCTCCCCTTAATTTATTGCAAAAAAACTCCAGCATGTACGCAAAGTCAATATCACATCAATATCTGGATCTGTATCAGTATCAATTTTAATGCTACATAGTTTTCCAACACATAGATAGTAGATAGTCAAACTCCCACAACCGTATAGTATACACTTTACACTCACTATTTTTAATCCAGATGCTCTTGCTAAATTTACCACTTGCAACTGTACACTGTACATTGTACATATACCATGGTATATTAAAGTGTTATGCATATTCTCTAGAACCCAGCATTCAGTATCGAGAAATTTTTGATAGTACGAGAGTTTGACAGTTTTTCCAGATGAACATAATTAATATTATAAATTATGTTTAATGACGGGGATGGAGCTGAGATCCATCAACACATTTTTGCATTCATATTTACATACACTATTAGATTTTTATCTGGTAACAGTCGACAGCTAATAGCACACAGCACACAGCCTTAAGAATTGAAACAACTAAATGATGAATGAATTGAATAATTTATAATCAAAGTCCAAAGTACATAATACACACATGACATGAACATGAAATTTGTCTCATGTTTCATACTTCATAGACTTCGTAGTCTATTGACTCGTGTTAACTCAGGAAAAGCAAAAAAACCAGTAGGAAATTTATGGTACAGTTGACATAAAATGGGAATTTCGAAGCCAATTTTCCTGGTTTCTGATTACTATTTCATTGTATTGTAATTTGGAGCTTGGAACTTGGAACTTGGAAGCTGATGCTGATGCTGTGCTGTGGTAAGTTTCCGGGGAGAGAAACTTTGGACTCGGAGACATTGGAATTTGAGAATGCGGATAAAAAACAAAAAGGAAAACTTTCTACAAAATAAGAATGCATATGCATTCACATTGTACACTGTACACTGTACTTGTATGTAAAACAAGCGTCGCAAGTCTCAAGTCTAAAATCTCAACCCAAATTATCATTCGTTTTCCTTTTCGTTTTCCTCAATCTAGGATCTAGGAATTGAGGAAAAGGAATGATGAAAACGGAGGAGGTTATATGGAGAACGGCTTCATGATGCGGAGAGAGAAACAAGAAACAAAAGGGGAAAATGAAACAAATTTATTTATTACTTATCCCGAGATCCGAGAGACTCATCATCAGAATCAGAATCAGAGCAAAAACAGAGGCAACATAGAGAACATACATAACATGTGAATGCAGCATGCGACTTGTTCTCGCATCACATATGACATTATTTCTTTCTTTTCTGCACACAGTTAACCATATAAATGTACACTGTACACAGCTATGCCAATGCACATAAAACACAAAGTAGTTGTACATTGTACATGGTGCACTTTTTCAGTTCAAGATCTGTTTCCACTGCATCATGGCAGCAGAATTAAAAATAAGAGTCAAGTCTGACTATATATACATAGTACAAAACAGAGATACATTTAGCATCCTACTAGCCTGGTGGATTGTGGATTGTGTATATATAGAATACACGAGGCTCGTGGCTCTCTCTCGAGTCTTGGGTCTTGAGACTCGTGGCACTGTGGAATGTGGTGGTTATGTCACTTTACAGTTTGCCTATGACATTAACATAGAGGCGGAGATCTCCCTCCTAACTACTTTTTTACAACTACTACTACTCTTGCACTAGTCGAATTCGAATTCGTACTATCTTTATGTATCGATATATCTAAATAGCATGAAACTAGACAGTGGCAGTGTGTAAAATGGGAAAGTTTTGTACATTTTGTGCATGGTGCAAAATGTACAAAAGGTTTCTTTTCTATTTTCTTTTCTTGTCTTTTACGTGGTCTTTGTATATGTATTTGTATTTGTATTTGGTTGAGGATGTTAAATGTAAGTAGTGTATTAAGTATTAACACACATTTTACTGATATTTGTCATATCAGTTGATGATCGAAGCATGTCTAAATTGAAAAAGTCTGAGATATTTTGGAGATCACTGGCATTGTTTCACTTGACATGGAATCCGTCTGTCTCGTGTACTCGTGTAGCCTTTGCTATGACACCGAGTTACCCACTTTTTACTACTCATTACACTCCGTACTCTGTATTCTATATTCTAGATTACATACTAACTACTACACACATTGGCTGGCTGGCTGTCTCGGTCGCTCGCACAGTGATCTTGGAACAGCGGACTAATGTCTAACACATCTTTTCTTGTACGTTTGGTTCTAGTTTCTAGTTTCTACTTGCTCTTCTAAATAGATTCTATATTCTGGATTCTAGATTCTAGTTTCCAATTCCTAAATTCTAGACAGTGAACTAGACAAAGACGTAAACTTTGGTCGTCTAGTCTCATCTGTATTTTTCATATCTCGAGACGTTCAGACACTCGAGTCTCGAGACTCTCGAAACTCTCTAGACTCGGGGTTTTTGAGACAAGGGAACGCATTTTTCTTAAAAAAGAAAATGTTTGTCTCTAGTCTATAATCTATAGTCTACAGTCTACAGACAAACATTTTGTGACAGCGTGGGACGTTGCAAATTCAAAGTTGGAGATGTTGTGAGTACAGAAATGGACTAACTAAAAACCTATGCCTACACTATGTGCTCAATTTGCCTCTGAACTCTCAACTCTGAAGGCTAGACGACTATAAAGAAGGAAAGGATGAGAGAAAATTAGTGAGTGAAAGTTACATGAAACATGAAGCAAGCGCCTTTGTGTTAGCTATAAATACAAAAGTAAGTCTATGGTATCTCTGTGCTTTATGCATACAGACAATTGACCGACTAATGACTAATGTCTATAATGATAATTCGGATCGGGATTTTGAATCTAAATAGTACAAAATATCTACAGTCAAGTACACATAGAAATAGAAATAGAGCAAGTCAGGACATTTCAATTATTTCAGGATGAGGAAACCACAAAGTCACAATCGAGGCTCGAGACTTCAAAGTTAAAAGAGTTGAGAAAAAGGAAATAAGAATTGAAAATTGAGAGGAAGGAACTTTGTACAGTGTACATGCAAAAAAAAACAAAACATTATAACACCAACTTTTTTCTTCTTCTTTTTACTTTCCTTGCTTCCTATCGCTATCTCTGTCTGCATATTATCTATTCCTCTCTTTTTGTTACTACTTCTTTTTACCTAGTCTAGAACCAGAACAAGGGACAATTAGCTCATGTCTGCTTGATACGACACACACAGAGACACACACATACAGACGCGGAGAGAAGAAAGCACCAAACAAAAGGCAAAAGCAAAAGCAAACATAACTATCTTCTCCTGGTTAAAATGGTAGTTGATGCCGAATGGCGAATAGTGAGAGTTGAAGTTGTAGACAGTATAATGTAGAATGTAGAATGCAGACATTTGATAGTAGACAGAAAGTTGTAGTTGTATGTATTTAAGGTCAGATGAGTACAAATACACAACACTACGGGCTACATGCTATACATTACACATTCTCTCTCTCTCTCTCGCACTCTCGCTGTGTCTTTTTTGGATATCATGGATCTTTGTGCAGAAGAAATGAGCCAAGTACAAAGTCTAGTCTCTAGTCTCTAGTCATAATACTTAATATGTATACCTTGTACATTGTACATAGTACATACTAAATACGAAACATTACACATGAATCAAAGTACAGTGAACAGTGAACTATTTAAAGCTAGACACTAGACACTAGACACTAGTAAAAGTTTAAAATGTCTCGTTGTCTTCTCTTTACTCTTCATTTACCCACTTTTCTTTTCCTTTGCTCATCTTCTCCAAAATCCAAACTTGAAGCTTGAAACATACACGCATTCTTTTTGCACATTAGACGAAATGTTGAATCACTCTTTGGAAGTAAAAGTGTAAGTTGCAGCGTGAGCTATGAGCTTTGAGCTACAAGAAGTGAGAAGAGTGTGAAGTGTGGAGCGTGGAGCAATGCCAGAAAAGGGGTGAATAGTGAAAATGAACAAGGAATAAGGAATCTTGCATTTTCTACAAAGGAACTTTATTTAGAGCATGGAGCATGGGTGTAGAATTTATTAGTCTTTGGAAGTCTTTAGACTTAACAATTTGCACTTGTCCAACCCTCTCGTTTTGGTGTTGTTGCTGTTAACTTTTTTATATTTTTTTATTACTCTTTGAATATTTTATTGGACTTTATTGGAATTGACCTCAAAGCTCAAAATTCAAAGTTGAGGCTGGCTATTGGTTAATGACTTGCAATTACTATCAGCTGTCGATGGTTTATTTTGGATTTTAGATTTTAGATAGACATGAATGAATGAATGAATGAATGAATGAGAATGAATAACTTGACTGGAATCACCTTGTAGCAAGCAAAGTGTGCATACATTTAATTTGTAATCTATTTACTAGTGTACATTGTATGGTGCCATACATGCACAATTTACCATGTCAAAGGCGGCTGTGTGAAAAGTCTGAAATTTGAAATCTGGAAGAGTAAGGCTAAAAAACAGAGATAATTTCTCTGCACAGTTTCCCCGTTATTTCAAGTCTCGTTCTCATCAACGCCAACGAAGAGAACAAAAATAATGTATAATGTAGCTAGACAAAACGCAAAGTTTACAGTTTCCTTGCAAACTCAAGCTGGAATTCAACGGGAAAGAATATGTGAATGAGAGAAAATTTAAAGGGAAATACGCTACTTGGAAAAGGAAAAAGTAAATAAAACAAAACAAGTCAGTGCAACAAATAACATTCTCTTATATCTTTCTCTACATAATATATTCTAAATCTTGATCCAAAGCTTAACGGGCAGTGGAACTTTTGACTCTGATTCTAAATACATTAGACAATTTGTACTATCTTTGGAGCCCAAACGGCTGAATGGATTTTCATGATCTATATACCAAAAAATAGGAAATCGCTCC
>JAQGBH010002738.1:0-22848 GCA_034698265.1 Sminthurinus aureus
AGTTTCGTTGTCTCACATTACCCCAATGTACACAGCCAGCCAGCCAGCCGTATCTCACGAAAACAATACTCAGCTTCACTTCCTAAAAAGCAATGCAGTTTTTACGTCACAACTCACAACATACTCACGAGCCAGTCATGTGATTCAGCATTCAGTATTCAGTAGTCACAGTCAGTCGTATAAAAACTTTAATTTCTCTATATGAAAACTTCATGTTGTAATAGTTCATTAGAGACGGCAGAAAGCCACAGCACAGCACAGAGATAACGAAAGAGAGAGAGCAAGAGAGAGAGATGGGATAAAATGATACAGGATTTGTAAATGGACCAATTTTCCTTAAAAGCATGCATGAGCATTGAGCGTGCAACGACCTTTCACTCATAATTTTTCAATATATTTCTTTCTCTGTGTGGTAAAAAGTGGTACTAATGCTTCTAGTATCTAGTGCCTAGTATCTACGGCCAATGAGTGAGTAGTGAGTACATTAGTATCAAAATCAAAATCAGGATGGAAATGTAAATCCACCGCAGTCACTAGAATCTAGAAAGTAGTCACAGAGTTGAAATTGAGTCGAGTTGAGTTTGGCTGAGGATTTGGCGTAATCTATTTTCTTGCAAAAAAATATCATGATGGTGGTGACGCTGATGATGTGCGAGAGCACGATATGCATTAATGCATTTCTAAATGTGTACGAGGCTTCGAGGCTTCGAGGACGTGCGAGAAACATGAACATGAAATGGAGGAGAAATCCAACTCAACTCAACTCTACACTCTACACTTGCATTTCTATTTACAAACACTTTGCACAGACTTTGTTTGGCTCGGCTTCATACAAAATGTGTTAGGCTAAGCTGTGTCCCTGCCAGAGCCAGTGCAAGTGCGAGTGCGAGTACCAGTATGAGTTTGTCCTTGTGCTTGTGTTTGTGCTGGAGTTTGAGTCTGTGTTTGTGTTTGCGTTTGTGTATGAGATGGAGAGGAATCCGCAGTCTGTGATAGAGATTGATGGAGACAAGTTTTATTTAAAGTTGTGTTTGTTCCCCCGCTACTGGGTTATCACCAAACATGCACCAAACTTTCAAGTTTCCTTGATATAAAATATAAAATCAATGAAAGTATCACTGAGCTTCAAGTTTCAAGTCCGGGCAAAAATAATATATTGCAAGAAACCAAGAAAATGTGTGCACTTTCAAACCACATTTTTCAATCACCCAGTAGTATTGAAAAATCTGAAGAGGATGAAGATGATGACGAAAACGAGAAAACGAGAATCTATCTTGAAGCAAGTACAAGTACATCTATTCAATATTCAATATACTTGCGAGTATGACTGCAGACTGCAGATTCTAGACTCTAGACTGTACCACTGTACCACACTCCAGTTTCTGATACGACAAAAGAAAACCCAACCAAATCCAACCAAACCAGACCAGGACAAGAAAGAAAGAAAGAAAGAAAGAGCGAGCTGTGGATGATCCTTGAAAACGTCCATATATGGAACTGATGGAAGAGAACACAAAGAAATGTATGTGCAATGCACACTGTACAAGTATGCATGTATGTAAGTACAAGAGCGAGGAAATAGAAAAGGAATCCTGCTCCATTCTCCATATCATATCAAATACCAAGCCATACCATTCCATTTTATGCAAATCCTGCTCACTGTTACTCAAGGAAACTTGAGGCTTTTCCAGAATTATTTGAATGCTAGAATGCTAGAGAAAGAAAGAGATAGAACAGGACGAGGAAGAAAAGATATCGATCTGGTGCGAGAAATGTAATAGTGGTGTGTGACAAGACGAAGACGACGGACGAGAAGGAAAAAGGAAAAACTGGAGAAGGACAAACTGGAATAGATGGAAGTGGATTTCTCTCTCTTTCACTCACTTTCCTTCCATCTCCGTTTTCGTGTTCGTTTTCCTTTCTTCTCATACTTTCGTACTCTCTCTCTCTCTCTGTCGTCATCTTCTGTGTACTTTTACTCTGGATCTGGTGCTGGATCTTTTCTTTTTCTGCGTCTTAGATTGTACTGTTCTGTTTTATGCTGTGCTGTATTTATTCTCCAGATACTAGACACCAAAATATAGAATGTAGAATGTAGAGTGTAGACGCTAGTCACATATCGTATATCGTCTTACCGTATCATTTCTCTCTTCCTTCCTTTCATTCCCTCTGTTCTGGGCTGTGTCTTCTTCACAGAGTTAAATCAAATAAACTCACGTCAGACATTCAAGCCAACTTAAACAAAACTATTGTAGATTGTACATGTGTGTGTGGAAGAGTGTGCAAGAGTGTGTGTTGTTGTTGTGTTGGATTGTGTTGGATTGTGTGGCGTTGGATTGGATGGGATTGTTTGGTGTTTCTATGTACAGATTTTCATGTTCCACTTGCAAAGCCAATGTTTCTGTTCAAACAAGGAGGACGCCTGATTTCTTTGTGTTTTCTTGTTTGTCCCTCGATGACTCAATGACAAATGACAAAGGAGAAACAGCAAACAGCAAACGGCAAACAGCAGTCTCGTTAAATCCGAATCCAAATCCAAATCCAACTTTCCTCTTCCTTCAAATTTAAAGCCAACACATTCATTTCATTTAACAATTCACCATCACCCAATCCAATTCTAGAAGAAAATGAGCGAGTACCAGAACAAATAACAACAACAACAACAACAACAACTTAATCTAGAATCTAGAATCTAGAACTGCAAATACGCAAAAGTTTAGAGTTTGCTTCAGTGTACAGTTCTGATCATCTTTCACCTTTTGATATTTTGATATTCGTAGCTGCAACATTGATCAGTCATTTTTAAACCATTTCATGAAATTCTACGAGTTTTAGAAAAATTCAAAATTCAAAACAAAATTCATTGATTTGAGCTCAACAGTTTCTCTTTCTATTTTGAGTTTTGTTGCTTTTATCCTTTGGGCATAAAGGATTTGAATTGAGCACTTGATAACATTTCTATATGTGAACATTGTACACTGTACATGTGTGTGTGTTTGATTTTGACATTGCGAATGTACAATCGAAGCGGAGTTTGAATTTTAATAAGTTTACAATCTACCATAACATTTCTTCGTCATTTCTGGAACAAGATGTCCGATGTTCTTACCTTTGTTTTTCCGATTCTGTCTCTTCTTCTAAATTTTCTATGTCATGGAGTGAAATTGTAAAATTGGAGATAAAAGGGATTGCACAATGTTCATGATGGTTTCATTTCTGTTCAATTTCAAATGGGAATCTAAGTCAAAGTCTGAATTCTGAATACAAGTCGTGGTCTAGTGTTCTAGTGTTATAACATAGTATTTTCTGTCTGTTCCCGTCAGTTCTAGTTGAATTCCCTTGTTCTCCCTTTCTTTGTCTTGAAGGCATCCGGTGTCTTTTGCTTTGCTGTCTACTGTCTACTGTCTACTGCTCCTGCCACTGCCACTGACTCTGCCTCTTTCTCCAGTTTAACCCAATTCAACTTTTACTTATGACATCATCGATTCCCTTTGTTCTTCATCTTTCCCCCACTGGCCAAGGTTGTTCATCTTTAAAACTTTCTACAGCTTCCTCCTTTCTTTCTGGTTTTTCCTCCTTATACTTCTACCAGAGTATGCGAGCTACATAATATAGTACCTACTACCTAAAAAGGAGAAGTGGGAAAATAAATTTTCTATCATGTCTTCTACCGCATCACTTTTACCACGTACCATCTAAACCCAGGATCTAGCATCTGTTCCGTAATCCAAAGTCCAAAAATCGGAAAATCCGAATATCCGAATATCCGAATCTTTTCTGGTCCTGACAACGAGGAAATAAAGCGAAAGGAGAATAAAAAGGACTGTCCTCGTCAATAGCAGACAGAGGCAGCGGGCAGGCCGGGTTTTATAAGTGAAGACGTATAGGAATATATTCGTAGGAGTATATACGTAGCGCTCTGTGTAAAAAGGGGAGGAGGAGTAGGAGGAGATGGAGAAATATACGAGATCATCACCATCATTATTGAGCAGAGAGTCTGAATGGACGTGCAAAGAAAAGAATTGGCGTTCATTTCATTTCAGCTCAGCTCTGCCGTTGGCTCCTTTCCCAATGAGCGCCAAGAGAAAAGCGTATAAACTACGCTCAATGTTCACTGTCCCACGTTCACTGTGTAATTCTAGAACTTTTAGCGTACTTTAGCGTTTGAAGACGGTACACTGTACACTGTATATTGTACATTGTATGTTGTATGTTGTAGACCTACTTTTTCCAGGTTTTTGTGCTTGAAATGACGCTCCATTGGAACGAGACAAAACTTGGGATTGCAACAGAGTCCGATCAACAAACTACGAACTGGAAAAGAGAAACTAAAAACGAAAAAGTACAAACTCAGCTATATTGTCTCTGTCTTGTGTCTTGTGGCTTGTGCGTTGTGTTTTGTGTGGATGATGTAAAAAGTATGGATGGACAAAGTCAATATTTGCAAGATGGAAATGACCATGCCGTTTTCCCTCATCCTTGGCGACTTTCTCTTTCTTTGCTCTTTTCTCTCTTACCATTTCTTGGTCGTTTCCCCTTGTTTGTTTCTCGTGAAATTTCTGAATACAATGGACAGTGTACAAGCTGAGCTATCCTCACGAATGTAGAATCTAGAATCTAGAATCTAGAATGTAGAGGAAAGTGAAATCAAGAATCTGGGTTTTCCGTTTTCCTTTTCTTTTCCTACTTCATTCCCAGTTGTACGTATTATATTGTATTATATTATAATATTATTGGTTGTTTGATCATATTGGAAAGTTGAGATGGAAAGGGAAGCCAAGTTAGTTTTCATTCTATATTTCTGCCCGTGGTTGTAAACTTTTACATTCCTTCTTGGAACAGCACAGGAGCGTAACATGTTACGTAGAAAATCTAGTACAATTTTCACTGTTCACAGTCAACTTTCTTCATTTTTAGACATGGTGTAAAAGGAAATCGGAAATCATCTCTTTCAAATTACATGATCTCCTTGGTAACCGTCATCGTCCTCCTAATAATAGTTTCATTCATACTCGTAGTCATTTTTGTATTTACATTCAGAATCACTTACAATAGGAATTCAACTGATGGCAAATTTTTTGTCTGCTTGTACATTCTACATTGTACATGCAGGATTTTTGGAAACGCTGCAAAATTCTTGGAATTCAAATTTAATTTGGCTTCTTCTTCTTTGCTGGCTGACTGGCAAAAACAATGAACAAGGAACGAAGAACCAGAAATGAGATGGAATGTAAATTGGCAATTTCTCTCAACATAACAAAAGAATACAAGGCGATACAAGATACAATGACACTTTAAATGGTTGCCAAGACATTCTTTGCGAATTTTCAGACGCAGTTTTGAATTACTCAAATTTCTATTTTTAAAAGGGAAAGTAATAAAACGTCTGTATATTTTTTCTATCGTCTACTGTCTACGTAATCCAGTATAGAATTTTGAGTAATTTTAAAACAAAACTTGGAAACTTGGAAATTTGGAAATTGGAACTCAAGTTTTATTCAAGTTTTCCATTCATTCTTCCAGTCACAGAGACTTTCTAATGTGGACCGTAGACTGTAGACTTTGGTGTTTTAATGAAAAGGCTCGTTGATGTTCATGTTAATGTTAATGTTGATGGAGGATGGTGAATGGTGATGGCGGTGATGGTCATTGTCCGTCTCTGTTTCCATCCAGTTTCCAGCTTGTAGTGTTCAGGCTCTTGTTGTGGGGTGTCTTGATGCCTTGATGTCTTGGTGTGTTGGTGTCTTGGGTGGAGATGAGAATTCTGACGGATACTTTCACTCGTTAAGTATTTCTTTTCCTCACAGAATTGTTATTATGAAGATGTTATCATTGTCCCTGGGAGGAGTTACATGGAGCATGGAGCCATGTCCTATGGTACGATATTTGGAATGTGTTTTGTGTTATGTGAGTAGTGAATGGAGTGAAAGGACTTTTTTATCCACGTGCTTATCTATACTCTATACTCTATACTATATACACAATACACCATACAAAATGTACAATACATTCACCCGCTCCTCCCGTCTCAAAATAACTATGACAATGACGAGGAGGATGAGGGTAATAATAATTGCAACTGTAGTTATGCTTATCATTATTACAACAGCGGTCCTGTTCCTCGTGGCTTTTGACTTTCACTTTTGCTTCCCCCTTTTAAAGTCGCCCTTCATGACTCTTCACTGCTCAAAGTAGGCGTAAAAGTGTTGGTTGGTTAGTTGTTTGAGCTTTTGGTTGAGCCTAGTATATATTCTAGAGTCTAGAGTTTGGAGTTTAGAGTTACACCATTGAGACTAGTGGGATCCCTTCCTCATCATTATCATTTTATTCTAGTCATTTTCCCATTCTTTCTCTACAAAATATAAGGAATAAAACGAAAGGAACAGAAAGAGCAAAAAACATGAAAGGTTTTAGTTGCAGTATTATTATTATTCTCATCGTCATCGTCATCCTTATTTTCATTTTCATTGTCACTGTCCATCTTTTGCCTTTCTGTTTTAAAATAATACAAACTTCAACTGTTACGCCGAAAGAATCGCGAGAAAATCAAGCAGTATCAAGGAACCAAAAACAGCCACCAAATTCCTAAGCCTTACATTTCCTATTTATATTTCTGTGTCTATTTATATATTTTTCCACAGACGGGAGACCAAGATCAAGTTGTACTTGTCATCTTGTCTCTTGTCTCTTGTCTTGTTTTAACAAGTACAACTGTAACCAAATTTTTTCTGCGCTAAAGTTTATAATTTTAACATTACAAACGTACCATAGAAAACAGCTTGTTCCTGCTCCAAGGAAAAGGTAGTTGGTAGTTGACAGCAGTAATAATTTTCTGGCTTCTTCTGCCTTCTACGTTTTACCTGTGTTGTCATTTTTGTATCCACAAGTTAACTTCACTTCAACTACAACATCAACATCAACAACATGTACAATCTACAACATACAAGTTCCAAGCTACAAACTACAAGTACTATGTAAAGAGATGAAGAATTTAAAAAAATAACATCAAAGAGCATCATTTTGTTGGTCTGTTTGTCTCTAGTCTCTAGTCTCTAGTAATTGAGCATGTAGTGAAACACGTAGAAAATGCGTGCGTCTTGCGGAATTTTGCTACTTTCTCGAAATAGCTGTACTATTCACAAAAAAGCCAAAGTCAACCATCATGATAATCATGATGCTGACGCTGATGATGGAAAGGAGGAAACAGAAACAGCCTAAGAAAATGAGAAAGAGAATTTTGAATTTTGAAAGATGAAGGATGTGGATGTGGATGCGGCTGATGCTGATGATGACTGTGACGAGCTGAAAGACATGGAGATGAAAGTGCGTGCCATGCCAAAAGGAAACAGACTTTCTCCGTGTGTTTGTCCTTCTTCCTTCTTCGTGTCTGTCAGAGTTTCTCGTCTGTAGTTTGTAGTTATTCCTCGAGTAAGAGAATCTAGAATCTAGATTCTAGATTCTAGCTGAAAGGGAAATTCTTTATGTCGTTTACATAAAACAGGAGGAAAGGAGGAAAGTAGGAAGATAGGAGCGAGTTGAAGAACCTACTGACGTTTTCTACATGTTTGATGTATGATGTACAATTTACTATGTAGATATGTAGGTTTAAAAGTGAAAGGCTGTGCTACGCAGAACAGAACAGAAGAGAAGAGAGGAAGAGCAAGAAGATCTAAACAAGATCAGAAAGTTTTTAATCTTGTGACGTCAATCAGATTATTTCATATTTCCATTTCCTCCTTTCCACCTTTCCTTGTTCCCTTTCCCTTGTAATTTATTACTCGTGTATGTGAGTTTGATTCGTTGTCTGTGTATGGGTGTACATTGGACTCGCTTGACTTTACTCTACTAAACTTGGATGCAAAAATGTTAATTCAAATTCAAAAAGAGAACCATAATACAATTTTGAATACACGCAGTATCAAAATAATCATGATAATGTGATTACGTCCAAAGTCCAAAGTCCAAGGATTACATGTAAAGTGTAGAGTGTAGAGTGTAGAGTAAAAGTGAGACGAGAATAACTACAGAATTTGCGTCCCACTAGCACACCAACAGCAACAACAAAAACAACAAGGACAAAAATAATTTTCATGCGTCTCGTAATTAATTAAAAAAACTTGTAATTTTTTCCTTGGTAAAATATCAAATATCAAATGTCAAGGGTCTTCCTCCTGCTTCCTCCTTCATAAGTTCTAGTCTCGTCTTAAATGTGTTAGAAACTTTCTGAGTTGTTCTGGCAAAATTCTGCATTGTTATTCAAATAAATTCAAATGGAGATTTGAATTTCAAGTTAGTTGCTTCTTTAAACCTATGTACGATGTACGAAGAGTTTTGTGTTCTATTTTTTTGCCTTGTGTTTTGTACATTGTAAGTTGAGATTTAGAAGGGAGGTGCATGTTTACATGCGTGTTTTTGCATACACAATATACAGTAACGTTGCAACGTACAACATTCAACATACAACATTTACACACAGCTGAGTTGTGCCTGCTCAGAAGCCTAGAGTCTAGAGTCTAGAGTCGAGTAAAGTTTGAAAAACAATTCCCCAGTGAAAACTTTCCCTCTCTTCTCTTCTTCACATCCTCTTCATTTCAGAATTTTAGAATTTCAGAGTGTTTAACTAACAAAGCAAGTTGGTTGTCCTCCTCTTCTCCTCCTAGTCTTGATCTTGGTCTTGGTCTTGATCATCAAAATTTGAGCGGATTCTTCACTCAAGTAGTGTAGTGTGCCAAGAAGCAGTGCACAGCTCATACAGAACAGAGGACACAAAATGTAGAATGTAAAATACTCACGGTTTTGAAAAATGAGACCAAGATGAGCAAGTTTGAGTTTGAGTTAATGAGACAAGAAATAAAACAAAGCAGAGCAAAACAGAAGAGAAGAGGAAAATGAAGTAGACTCTTCAAATCTTGTCCCAGTTTTAGTCTCATTTTTGGGTTTAGTTACAATTAAAGCTCAACAACTAACAACTAACAACTACCCAGTTTCCTTTACATTCCCAGAATTCTTAGATTGAATTTTCGAGTTAAGTCCTCAGCTCCGTTGTACATTGCAACAAGATCCAGATCCAGCTCTAGTTCCATTTTTCTCCTATCCGAGATCCAAAGTTTCCTTTCAAGATTTCTTGGGCTTGAGTTTTTGATACTTGAGTAAGAGATGGGTTTCCTTATGACTTATGATGTAATGCGATAGAGATGTGGTAGAGAAAACGAAACGAAACAAAACCCAAGGAAAATAGTAAAGACAGGAAAAAATTATGTAGAATTATGTACAATGCACAATGCACTTTGTACAGTATACAGATTTCTCTCTTTCCTTTCTTTGTTTTGGTCTACGTCATCCTCTTGATTTTCATTTCCATTTCCATGATATCCTCTAGACTCTAGACTCTAGATTCTAGGTTCTAGATTCTAGATTCTAGATTCTACAAAGTCATTCACATTTTCAGTTAGTTTAGTTCCGCTCAGCTCCCAACTCACAACAGGATAAAGCGTAGTGGAGAAAGCGTCGAAATTGGAAATGTTGAACATGGTAAATAGTTTTCTGGAAGGAGAAATGAGACAGTTAACTAAGAGACGTTGAGTAATGGACAGGCGAGGCGTCAAATAAAGCAAAGGAGGAAAGAAGTGAAGAAGTGAAGCGGGAGTTGCAGTGACAGAAAATAAAACTGAAACAGG
The DNA here is from genome assembly GCA_034698265.1 of Sminthurinus aureus. Lineage (NCBI taxonomy): Eukaryota > Metazoa > Arthropoda > Collembola > Symphypleona > Katiannidae > Sminthurinus > Sminthurinus aureus. The sequence goes on from JAQGBH010002738.1 coordinate 9,678, forward strand.
AACAGAGGCTGAAGAGTGAGAGATGCAAAAGCTAACAGCTGGATGATGCATAAAGAAAGATGAATTGTCTTGAGTCTTGAGTCTCCAGTCTTGAGATTGTCTCATTTTCTTCTATTTTCTATTTCTATTAGAATTGAGAGAACAGAGACCTTGGAATTTCGGATTCCGGGATTTATTTTCCGACTCTGAGTTTGATTTGTATTCTATTGTAACGTCGGTTGATGTGACTGAATTGCAGTTCTTTATTGTAATTTGAAATGTAACAGGAGAGAAATTTTGCATTTGGTTAGTTTTACTCATTTTCTTACCTCACAGATTTTGGCGAACTTTGTGCTTTGTTCTTTGTGCTGCTCTTTATAAAGGAGAAAGTAGAAAGTGGAAATGCAATACTTGTCAAATTATCAGTATAACTGCGGTTGATTTGACTTGGCTTTTGACTTTGACTTTTTGCAGCATCTGTCAACTTTACATTTCTGTCTCTTTACACTACAATCTAGAATCTACATACTGAGTAAAACAAATAGGTTTAATAATTTTCCTTCCCTACGTATTTGATACACAGTGTTTAGAATCTAAAATCTAAAATCTAAAATCCCATATTCTTGACGTTGCCATTCCTCAAATGTCCTTGTAATGTGCACTGACATTTTTTTTTCATTTTTGAGCTTTTTATTCCGTACAGAATGCAAAAATATAAAGCATGCAGGATTTATTATGACATGACAAGAATCATTGTCCTTTTCACTGTAGACTGTAGCATATTAAATTCCTAATACAGATACACATCTGTCAAGCATAAAAGGATTTAAAAAGCTGAATTCCCAATTCTGAATTCAAACTCATACAAATCTCTGTATTCTGCATTTTTACCATCAACTGTCTTTTCCTACATCATATGCACGCACATATATATGTATGTGAATCAAAGTACAAAGAAGAGAACTTAAAGATATTTTTCCGGGTATCAATATCAAATATCAAATATCAAATATCAAAGGTTCAGAGTTAAAAGCTTTCCTACTAAACTACTAAAAACTAAACTAATCATGAGACAGAAGCGAGATCAAACTTTTATGCTAATCAGGAACAAGCACAGTAACAATACACGCACCATGGATGATAATGATATGTGATATCGCCGAGTTGAACTAATACTTTGAGAATTTACAATCTCAAACTTAAAAGGTAGCGGACAAGTTGAAAAATGCTGACATTTGAAATTTGAAATTGAAATTGAAACCATGTGTGTTTGCGTTTGTGTCTCTGTTTTCTGAATTCGCAATATAATGTTATTTGATAAAGGAAGAGATGCAAAGTGTAAAGTGTAATGTGTAAAGGTAAAAGACGTCAGCCCAGCTCATGGAATCGCATTAACCAAAGTAAAAGTATGTATTTGTCTATGTGCAAAAAAGAAAGATACAGAGGGAAAGTGAGGAGGAAAATGAGGATAAAGTTACAAAAGTTTTTTTACCCAACTATGTAGTCCTTGATGTTGGTGTTGGTGTTGCTTTTTGTGCTAAAGTTGGTGTTGGTATTGGTGTTGGCTTTCAACATTCTTTGCCAATGTTGTTGGTTGTTGGTTGTTGGCCAGTTAGCAGAGAGAAGTATATACATTTATAAAGAATATAAAAGACATCATTTTATGTCATAGCATATACAATATACAATATACAGATAGCCTACATTCGTATGCGTATACTCAAGTATTTGAAAGTATTGTACATTGTACAGATACGTGTGAAAGTCCCATTTTCTCTTTGTATAAATGGACCAAGCACCGCCCGAAATTACCTTCCGAAATAGTTTGCAAGAGAAATTCCTGCAGCTCTTTCACCTCTACTTTAAGTATAGGTGTATGTGCATGGTGTATGTGTATTGTATGGTGTATAGTGTGGAATACTTTCTCCCAGAAGTTGGCTTGCTGTACTCTACTTTACTTTACTTTGCTTCCTATCTCTTTTGGTCTTTTGGTGGTGGACACTAAAACTAGCAGTAATAGCCCAAGTAGCAAGTACTTTTCTAGTTGTGTACAGTGCCCAGTAATGTAGATACCTAGAATCTAGAATCTAGAACCCAGGAAAATAGTGTAAGAGTGTACAGTGCATATTGTAAAAGGACCGGAGAAAACATCAAAATTTGGTTGTTCTCAAAGTACTGCATGCTAGGAGTGCAAAAAAAGGAGAGAAAAGTCCGTTTTTCCCTGTAACGACCTTTTCTCTACTCCACTCCAAGCGAGTAAGTATGTATCCTTACATACTATTCCTTTCTCGGCTGCTCTGGTCTGGCCTGGTTTGGTATGAAATGGTATGAAATGGTGTGGTCCTCTTTGGGAAAGCAATTTTCACTTTGGCCATTTGGCAATATCAGTAGGCACTAGACACTAGACACTAGGCACTAGGCAGGACGTAGGTTGATCCGACTCGCATGGATTTAAACTCTCTCGCACTAACAATTTCCTCCGTCTCCTACTCTACACTCTACACTCTACACTCAGTTTCTCTCCATTTAGATGCATCTAAAATCTACGCTCTTCATCTAGAGTCTAGAGTTGGAGTTGAAGCTCGAGTTGTCGCCCTCTTTAACCTTTCCATTTTCCATGTTTAGCAAATACCCTTGCTGATTCTTTTGGATACTTTCTACTTATTTACCTATTTACGTATTTCACTTTCACTTTTTCACTTTTCACCAGCTTATACAATTCACACACTACAATGTACTTTGTACATCAATAGGAATTTCTATCCACTCCTTTTCTCCCCTTGGACCAGTGAGGCAGTGAGACAGTGAGACATTGAGACAGATCTTTGGTTTTGATAATGAAACTGCTGTCCTTTGGCTTTTCCGCTCCAGGATTGCCTTTGCAAGGAAACTGAAGACGCAGTTATTTCTCTTCATTCAAGACTCAAGTCTCAAGTCTTGCAAAGTAAATTGTTGAAAGAGTGAAGCCCACGAGGTTTTTTCATATTCATTGCACAACGCATCTAAATAAAACTCTTTTATTTAGGAAAATCAAGTTTAGAGTTTGGAGTTTGAAGCTTGAGGTTTGAAATAATTCATGTCATACACAAATAAACCTGATGAATTTTTTTACATTTTTTCAGCTATTGTTTTAAAGTGCGAATAAAATGAAAATGGTTCCCATTTCAAGTTTCCCACCATGCTCTAGATTCTAGATTCTAGATTCTAGATTCTAGATTTGATTAATGACTTGCTCAAGTGCTCAAAGATCCAAGTGCTCAGATGTCAAAATCAATATGGTGAGCGGTAAACGGTGGTTGAAATGTATAACAAACAAGAAACATTTAAACAAAACACTTTTGTTCACTGCTCCTTTCTATTTATATTTGTATGCTCTAGATTCTAGATTCTAGATTCTAGACTATAGCCTCTCGATTTCCGAATTCAGCCTCTAGAGTTTAAATGACACATGTATTCGTTTAAAATTCTGTCACTGAGATTGAGAGAGAAAAGTTGAAAATGGAGGGAATTGTTCATGTACTTTCATCATAAATGGGTAGACGTGTACACTGTACTACTATTTTGTACCCGTGCAGATGAGAAAATGGAACAGTGAGTTGAGGTAGTGAAAGAAGATAGTGAAAGAGAGAAAGCCAGAGTCAGAGAGAGGGAGTAGAAAATGAGATTGGAAAGCAATATAGAAGTGGTGTTGGGACCATTTCATTTTGCCCATAAAACGTAATGCATGAGAAATCCAACTCTCTTGTTTATTTTACGAACAAGCTAACACGAACATAAAAGTCTATTGTGTGTATGACTCTCACTTTCTGCCTCCTTTCCCATTCTACTACATACTCTGCACAATGTACATTGAGCATTGAGCATTGAGCATGTATTGTATTGTATTGTATTGTGCACTACACTAATACTAGTACTGGTGTCCAATCTTTCCATCTTCGTTTTACTGTTATATTATGGGCTGAGATCTGGGTTCGGATTCTGGAACTCTAGAATTCTGGGATTTTATATTGTGTACAGAATATGTATTTTATTTTAGAGATAGGTAACTGCTCAAATGTTCAAATGTTCAACTGTTCAAATGCTCGGTTTCTCAAATGCTTGAATGTTTGGACTAGAATTTTAGAAATGACATGAATCTGCACCATCTCCCCTGTACAAAAACATGTATGAGCAATATCAATGCCCATTGGAATAGAAATGTTCTATTTTTACTAGTGTACATTGTACATTGTAGATACATTGGACATTGTACAGATTCTCATTCAATATGTTACTTAATCAGACACCCAATAAAATTTAACTGGGCAACTGCAACTAGAAAAATAAAACCAAGTTGGTTTACACATTCTCTGAATCCAGAAGCCAAAATCCAGACTCCAAATTCTAGATTCCAAAATCCAGAATCCAGAATCGCTACTGTTATTCACTTGTCCCTCATCTTTCTTTCAATCTCTGCTTCTCTTTCTCCTTCTCTTTTATAGACAAATGGATAAGAAACGCTCTAGTTTTTAGATTGCATTTGTATTTGCTCTTGTACTTTGTATTCTCTTTCCTTGTCTTTTAACTTTAGTTTATTTTATTTTACTCTACTCTACTCATATAACCTGACTGCCCTAAACTTTTTTGTAGCAATTCCAACCTGATTCAACTTTTTACCCACTTTCCCATCCTTATGTGATATGGCATTTGCCTTACTTTCCCATCTATTTATTTCATTTCATTTCATTACAGTCGTTGGAAAGAGTTACAGAGTTACAGAGAAACTCTGTAAAACTGGGAAAATGTCAGTTGTATTAGAAAATAGAAAATGGACGGGTTATTTATGAAATCAAGTGGCTCATGTTTTTAAAAGTTTTGTGTGTGGTTGGAGTGTGCTGTGTGTCTTGTGCCTTGTGTCTTTTTTAACAGGTGATGTTAATATTTCAGGTTAAAGGTATCACCAAAACAGGCACATACACATACAGATACAGATATAGAGTTACAATGACTTTGGCTCCTAAGTAGTTTGCATTTTACCTCCATTAAAAACATAAATACACACATTTTTCCAAGTTTCTCTGATTATTTACGACCAAAGTTTAGCCGTTCCAGTCTTAATAATTACGAGAGTGAAAGTGAGAGAGTGAGAGCAAAACCAGAGAGAACAGTACAGTAGCAAGTTACGCACCGAACTAATTAAAATTTATGACCGTGTTCCAAACTACTGAGTACGTCGATCCACACTCACACTTACTCTATGCTCTGCACTCTTTGCCTTACACTTTCTACTCTATGCTCTACATTCTGAAGCTCAACTCGCTCCACGTAAATATCTGTGCAGAAACATGACTGGAAAATAAAGTTTTGATATGCGTGAAACGTGTGAAAGCAAAGTACAAACTGGAAACTGGAAACTACAAACTACTTGTCTCAACTCTTGAGCTTGAGCTGGAGTTCCAGCTCCAACTTGCAAATGTTCCTGCCCTACAAAAAGGAATTTAGTATGAGAAGCAGAACCGTTAGTTGGTTCGTGTAGCATGTGTCATGTGTAGTGTGTATGTACGCTAGGATATTGGGTGTGCGTGTGTGTGTGTAGGGTGTAGGTGCTGTATTGTATTGAGTTTTCTATTTGTATTTGTGTTTGTGCTTTCACTCGCTACAGCTGTAAAAAAGAGACACGGACGACCAGAGACTAGAAACTAGAAAGGAGGCTCTAAATAACGTTGGAAAGTAGTACAAGACACAAGATACAAGTGATCCGTTTACTGATACGTTTCTTCTCCGCCTCCACATTTGATATTTGATGATTCTCTAAACATCTAATTCTGTCACGGACATTATTGTTCCCCGTAAATCTCGTGAAAAAGACCCAGAAAAATAAGAAAGAGAAGATGGAGACAAGACAAGGGAAAACAAACGAGGAAAGATCCAGGAATGAAATGGAAAGAGTAAAATCCAACATGTATATTCACATACAAATCTATTTACTGGTACTGGCTTTCCTATCCTTTTTTTCTGGAAACAAAATATTCTGGGAAAAATGTTGCCAAAATTTGTTTTCTCCATGTCATGTTCATGCCGCCCGTACTAAATGTCTAAATGTACGCCTTCAAAAAGCTACAACTCAGTCCCATCCACTGAAATACTGAATACTGAATAGTCCAATCTTCTCCTGGACTTTGTTCAGTTCGGTTTAGACTAGTTGGATTTGGGTTTGGGGTTTGGTTTTTCGGTTTTAGTATCTGGGAGCAAAGGGAATTCCACTCTTTTGACCTACATAATAGTAAACATGTCATGTCAGGACATGACTTGCCATTTTATTCAAAAAACTAGCAAGAACATGGAACACGGAACATGGAACTTGAGAAGGAATTGAAAGAAACAAAATAACTTTTCAGTTATAAACATGCTCCGCGCTCTTCCATCTCTTCTCCTCTGTTTACGACACAAACTTTGACCATTTCTATACAAATTCATTGTTCTATCCCCAACCCACGATCTATAATGCACAAAGTATCTACACTCTACACTCTAGGGTCTACACTTTCTCTTTTCTACGCTGTTGATAATCCAAAAATCCAAAAATACCAAAAAAATGCCCTTGACATTTTCGTGGTTACAGGGTGCCGAAGAGTCTAGAGTCTAGAGTCTAGAGTCTAGAGTCTAAAGTCTAGAGGGAATTAAATTATGCTATTAAATTTTCTTTTGTGATTTGTGCTTTGAGCTTTGAGCTTTGTACTTTACTTGAAAAACTTGGCTCAAGTAGCGTCATTAAAATTACTTGAAAATTAATTCACATGTAAAATTTTTTGTATGAATATGCACTTTTAAAATGTAAAAGGTCAAGATAGGATTTTTAGAGGGATTCAAAAGTCAAAAGTCAAGAGCCAAAATTCAAAACTCAAAAGTCGGGAGGAACAAAGTAATATTTTTTTTACCAGCTGAAGCATGAAGGATTGATGGAGAAATTTCAAGCTTTCAAGTTTTCAAGGGCATTTACAAAATACTCAACATTCAACATTCAATATTCAACTTTTGGTGGTTTTCTTGGTGATAGCAAATGCCATTTATGGCCTCAGACCAGAAACCAGCATATCGATGGAATTGCCACCATATGATCTATGATGTATGGAGTATGAAGAATCGAAAACATGGAATGGAAAAGAGGAAAAAATCTAATCTATAATCTCTGTTCTTGAAACTAGGTTGAAATCCAACTAGCTTTTAACCTTTCAACATCCAAAAAGTAACAATCTATAATTTTTACTACGAGTTGGAGGTTCTAGATTCTAGATTCGCACGTCGGTTTCATATTAATTCTTTTTATCGGTGTTCTTTACCGGCCTCGGCTCCTCTCAACTCAGCTCAACCCAACTCAACTCACAAGTCGGTGATGAAGTAGCTGCATGTAGATTGTAGATTGTGGATTTGGATTCTGGATTCTCGAGTTGAAATGGGTGATAAAAGAGAAAGAGTAGTTTTATACATACATTTGGAATTTACAAGGACATAGTCACATAGTACAAAATAGTGTGTCATGTCATAAATGGCCCAGTCAATACTTATAGAGTGTCAAGTATGGAGCATGGAGCATGGAGTATGGAGTATGAAGTTTGGAAAGTGGAGAGTGGAGTAAGGACATTTGCACTTGCTTCCTTTGGCCGACTCATCAAAACTTTTGCAATGTAATGCACGTGTGTTCATGAAATCAAATAGGAAGGGAGCGAATGAGAGAATGAGAGAATGAGAGAATGAGAGAGAAAGTGGAGTCAAATCAGATGAATTTCTTGTCGGCTGACACCAGGAGGAGTGAGTCTACACTACACTCTAAAATCCACAGTTTACACTTTACGCTTTACAGTCCACACAAAAATTCAACTCGTTCTGCTTCTTGTTCTCCTCTTTCCTTCCACATTCCACATCCGTCGGTTTCCTTCCAAATATCAGTAAAAGTCTAATGTAGTCACGTCAGTTGTGAAAGTCAGTAAAAACCACACCATACCAGAGCAGGCCAAAAGAAGCAAACTATCATCAAATCCAAAGCTACAGCTACATTTTATTGGACTGAATTCCATTTGGATCCAGAATCCAGAATCCAAAATCAAGAGAGAGAAGCAAAAACTAAAAAACTTTTTAACGTGACATGAAAATTAGAGAAAAGAAGGAGGAGATGCGCCATTTGAAACTTTCTAATCAGCTCAAAATGAAAACCAACCAAACCCAAGCAGGCCCAACCCAGCCAAACCGGGCTAAACCTTTCCATGTTAATCCATAGTTTGGTTTGGTTTGTTTTCCTCTTCCTTTCCTCCTCTTCCTCATCTTGTAGTCGTGATGGACGTGATGTGAAAAAGTGTGGCGTGGATAGTGGATAGGTATGTCTATGTGAATTTTCTCTCCTCTTCAATCTTTTACTTATCTGAGAAAACTCAAATTATCATCTCCTTCGTTTTCTTCTTGTGCTTCTCCTTCTCCTTACTCGTCAAGTCCAATGAATGCACATGTGGCGCATCCAAAGTAACTTTTTTCCTCCTTTAATTTCCAAACTACGTGTTCTCTGTATGTAGTGTGTACAATGTATAATATATAATATATACAGTGTATAATGTATAGTGTCTAGTGTAAAGTTCCACAATGTACGCAGGAAATTCCACTTTCTTTTTTCTCTTTCCTCTTCAGAATATACTATAGACTGACTCAGTTTGACCTAGAAACTCAGTTTTTCCTTTTCTCTCTCTGTCTCTCTCTCTCTCGTTCTCGTTCTCGTTCTCTGTAGTCTGTCTTACTACACTACATTTTTTGTTCTCATCTTTTTACAGAAGGGAAATCTGTTCCAATGTTCCAATGTTCCACAAAGTATCAAGTCAAGTTTACCATGAATTTTGAAGAGAAATATTTTAATTTTTTTTACTGAATCTCATTCATTCTTTAGAATTTAGAATCATTCCAGACCAAACCAAGCCCAAGCCAATTAAAGAGCTTTCCTCTTTTCTCTACTATATATATTACAGGAGTCCTCGAATAGTCGAATAGTCGAGGATAGGAAGAGTGGAAGGGTTGAGGAGTAGAAATGTAAGTATACTTGAGCTTTTTTTCCTTTCGCCTCTCCGACTTTTTCAAAGGCGGACGTGACTTGGTAGATAAAGTAAAATTAGTCCAATAGCGAGGCATCTTCCATTTCCATATGCTCTGATATTCCTTGGAAAAAATGAGAATAAAATTGTGAATCCAGGACTTTTTCTCTCCTTTTCGCTTCCCTGATATCCCTATATGTACAGTTATACGATTAATTCCATATTTGCTTGTAAAAGAAAGAAAGAAAGAAAGAAAGTGAGGCAAACTAAAAGTTATAATACCCAAAATCCAAAAACCAGACAAAAGCACAGGCCCACATCAACTCAACTCAACTCAAACTTGACAAAAGAAAGAAACCAAAGGAAGAAGGGAGAAAACCTACATTTCCTTTTTTTGCACAAACCAACTATAAGTTGTTTGAGCAGAAGACCCAACCAAACCAAACCAGAAAACTAGAAAAGTTTTTCCCATTTTCCTTCTCCGTGCTCTTGCTCTTTTTGTATAGAGTGGAGAATCTAGAATGTGGATTTCACATTCACCCATCATGAAAAATTGCATTTCTTTCAACACATCATAATGATCTTTTGACCTTTGACCTCTCTCTCTCCCTCTCTCCATTTAATTTACTTTTACGTTTACGTCTTTCAATCATAATAATAACTATGCATACATGTACATTGGACATTGAACATTGAACACTCAGAACTCAGGACTCGAGAGCAAAACATTCCTTCTCATTTTTAGACTCGAGACTCGAGATTCGAGACTCACCAGGGGACTTGAAATGCAATATAACTTGTGTATTTAAAATACGAAGCTTAGGAAGCTAACGAACCTAAGAATTTTTAGAAAGCGGGAAATTGCAAAAATAAATTGACATGAGTGGTTCTTTTATTTTGAAATTTTGATATTTTGATATTTGCCACTCTTCACTCTTCACTCTTTGCTTGCAAAATCCAGATTCTAGAATCTCCAATGTAAAATCTGGCGTTTAGAGCCCAGAATTTTCTACATAAAACAGGAAAGAGGAAAGGTGAGAGAAAAGAGTTGGCCTCACTTTGTACAATGTACGATATTTTGTATAGTTTCCCTCCCCATTTTTACAACCACAGCAAGAACGGCAACGACAAGGAGGACAAGAACGCAGTTTGGACAAAGAGTCCACGATCTGAAAGGTAAAAGGTAGGAGCGAAAGAGGAAAAAAGTGAGGGAAAAGGAGAAGTGAATTGACACAGCAGGGAGCCGGGAGAGTGTAGAATGTGAAATGTGCTTTCCATATTTCCAGGATATGAACGAGAACCAGCTAGCTAGCTAGTGGCGGTTGTAGTGGTGGCAGTCGGAGTCGTAGCCAGATCCAGATCCAGAGTAGCATGATGATGTATGTACACGTCAAGCACCCCACCGGCTTTTGACTCTGAGTCTGGCTCTGGGTCTCTGCCATTTACACTCTCCTCTTCTCTTCTTCTTCGCTGAAACTCTTATTCAAACTCCAGCTCAAACTCAACCATACCCAATGGAATGGAATTTGGCAGACAAACATTTATAATAATAATAACAGCCGACCGAAAGGAAAACGTAGAAAATACACGTTCCCGTACAATGTAAAATACGTATGTAAGGAACAGTGCTCACTCCTCTTTACACGCAAGTATACTCATATCTCTGTGTAGACGGAGAACCATACTCCAATTCAAATTCAAATTCACATGCAAATTCACATACTCCCACTTAGTTTTCATTTCATTTTCAACTTTTTCCACTGTAAAAGTCCCTTTGCGTCAAAAGTCAAAAGTCAAAACAAACCCATCACGCAAAGCCAAAGCCAATGCGAATGACAAAGTTAAAAGGCAAACACTCATTTTAAATGGACAAGCTGCAAATGAAAGGGAAGAGGAGACAAAAAGGATACTTTTAATCGAAAATAAACCGACTTTAAGGTCTGTCCCTCTATTATTATTATGCTCTTGTTTACTTTGATACTTTGGTATTTTGATACTTTTGGACTTTCACCATTTGTACAGTGTATATTGTACATTATGCATTTTACTCCACCATTTACGATTCTAGTTTCTATTTCCATCCGCAAGTCCTAACTCGCTCAACTGTAAACAAACAATGACAAAAGCAGTGGACAACCAATACCAATTGAAATTGCAAGCAAAAATCAAAAATCCAAACCCAAACGCAGAGGAGAAAACAAAGTTGCTTTTCTGGGATAAATCTGATATTTCTGACTCGACTCATCATGTATCCAGTATCCACTATACATAAATAATCAAAACAACTCTCAAAGCTACACTAAACCTCTCGTGGATTTATCCTAATAATTTTATTCAATAAATTTTAGCAAGAAAACAAAAACAACAACAACAACAACAACAAACACCAGGAAAAATGGGGTTTCATGTTGAATGTTGAAATTGATGTTGACATTGTTTTTATAGCTAACTCTACAATTTGTGCCTTGGATATTGAATGTTGGATCTTTCTCCCAGTTTAATGAGAACCATTTACACTCAAATTACGGATATTCTCCTCGTTCTTTCTACATAACGCAAAACACAAAACACAAAACAGAGTGTATCATCTCACATTCCATTCAATATAAGTGTACGGGACAGCAAGCAAGAGCAAGAGCAAGGGGAATGAGAAGAGGAGGAGCTGGCACGCCCACTTACTTTGTCTTCTCACTATTACCAATATCACAAAAGAAGGAGGGAGACCATATTTCTCCCCAAAAAGATACAAGCAAGCATCTTTTCTACATGTTATATTGTACAAAGATCTGTTTGACTATTTAGCTTGATGGTCGTTGCTCGTATTCGTATTCGTATTTGTATTTGTATGCGTATGGCATGTTGAAAACAAGTGTGGATTTGAATTGTTTCAAATCTCCGCTCTTCGTTTTCTTCTTCTTCTTCCTCTTACTTTGACATTCTTTTCCGAAATTGTTTAGTTTAGTTTAGTCTCATCGAGGTTGATGGTAAATGGTAAACGGTAAACGGTAGATGAAACATTTGTGACTTGAACGATTTGAACTGAACCCCACTTAAAACAACATGAGAAAACAAGGACAACGTGAAGAGGAAATGAGAGCGACGGACAACAGACAGAGAGAAAGTTTGTGTAGAAAAGTGGAAAAGTAGAAAAGTAGAAAGGAGGAATGTGAATATGCAAAGAACGACTGGAAATGGAGCGACATACAACAGATTTCCCACATAAAATTTCCATAATACACAAATTTTTTAGATGGGAAATTGTTTCGTGTTCTGCTTCGGCTTCCGTTTCTTGTACAAACTTTTCCTATTTACTTGAAACAATGTAACAGCCACATCTCTAGAATCCAGAATCTAGAATCTGGAATTTTAAACTGCCTTTTTCGTTTACTTTGTCTTTGTCCTTGTCTTCCTCTTGGATATATTGGCTGCTATTTTTGTTCTTTTCGTCTGTTTTACTGGTGATGGGAGTGGAATTGGAATGAAATGGTTGAGATTGTCTAGATTCTAGAATCTAGAATTTCCGTTGTTCCTTGAAAAACAAATGAAGCCCATTTGTACCGATATCAATATATTCAATTCTCAGAATTCTAGGATTCTAGACTTTTTTACTTTCCTCTTCTGTTCCAGCCCTAAATTTGAGCTGGGGTAAAAGTAAAAGTACAGAAAGACAAAACGAGGAAATGTAAAATAATTTCTTTGTAAGGATATGTTTAGATTTTTAGATTCTGAGAAATGGAAACCTACTAATTTAATTAATCTTTTACCTGGTAATAGGAGAGCTAGTGAAAGCATCTACGTCACAAGTCAAATGTCAAATGTCAGATGGTAGAAATTAGACATGAGACGTTAGATCATTTGGATCTGGAATCAAGAGCTTGTTATACAAGCAAAAATACAATTGAAATAGGAGGTTTATTAAATTAGATGAATTAGATATAGAGATGTATTTTAGCTTTAAATATGAGGTTCACACTTGAGACTTGCAACTTGATTCTTGAGACTTGAAATCAAGAAATCAAAAGAGTCGTTAACAAACTAATGAACTTTTAACAACTGATACGAAGAAGCAATGAAAATTGAAGGGATCAAATTTAAAAGTATATGTATGTAAAACTATGCTTTGTCAGAAATTCCCATTTCTG
>JAQGBH010002739.1:0-22844 GCA_034698265.1 Sminthurinus aureus
ACCCCCTTCAAGTTAATCAAGAGCCAGAACACCTTGCCTGCTACTGCAAGTTCTCAAAACTTGCAAAAAACGCCCAGTCAGCTCGATATTTTGACATTTTTCGTGCTGGGCGGGGTTTTGAGCATGTCACTCGTACTTTTAGGCCTTTTTGTGTTCTGTTTGAAGTTTTACAACAACGTGAATTTAAGTTAGTTCAAGACTAAAAACGGAGGTTTCCAAACTCCAACTTTGAAAAAATTGAAAAAAACGCCCACCCAGCTCGATATTTCGACATTTTTCGTGCTGGGCGGTGTTTTTAGTGTAGATTTCGTAGTTTTAGGCCTTTTTATGTGCTATTTGAAATTTCTACAACATCTTGACCCGCTCACGTTTATTTTAGACTAAAAGCAGAGGTTTAGAAACTGCAACGTGGTTAAATTTGACGAAAACATCGAAATTTTTACGCTCAATTTTCGTATGTATTTTAAACAGCGTCGAAGTTGTACAACATTTTTACAAAAACTCACACTCAATTTTTCTAGAAAAAAGGTGTACATTCGAGCACAGTACATACTAGAGCCTAGTACACTTGCGTGCAGTAGATTTCAGAGCTCGACGTGACTAGAAAACACTCATGGAACAAAGTAACAGCAGATTTGAAAAACTTGAAGGAAACTGTAATAACGGTATTAAATTAGTTTTCGCAAAAGTAACTGCAAAGGAGCAATCGCACCGCGGGTCAAGTCGCGCAAAGCGCGTGCTTGTTGAATAATATATTTACTCGAAACAAACAAAATGTATTCAAAACACTATGTTAGTACTGATGGTATTCGACTCGGATTCGGGTCTTTTTACATAAACACAACGAAACAATACTGTGGAATTCTAACTTTCTTTCTGTACTTAGAATTGCTATGATGTTGTGTATATATTGTGCAGCGTGCCGTTGACATGAGTGTGTATTTTTATAATGGGGAAATTTACTTATATTTACAATTTATTATGTAGAAACATCAGAAGTTATGATTCAAAAATTCATGCATGGTGTACGTAGTACGTAGTACAATTTACATCATGGCTTACACAATGTAGATATATATACACTTAAATCTTAAATGATGTTCATGTAATATCAGATATTTATTGCTCAAAACTTGAAATTTGTAAACGATTGTGAGAACTAAAAGTAGCAGAATTTCCACGTTTTGATCGCATAACTTTGAATTCAACCCTTTACCCTTTAAATCCCACAAGACTCAGGTCTCTTGCCCAGTTGCTCATCAATGCACGTAAGTAAGTAAACACAAAAACTACAAACTTGGCATTCAATTCGCATCATCCGCGTAGTCGTAGTGTTTTATTTACTAGATACTACATATGTATGTACAGAGTACAGAGATACTACATCGATACATGCGATGCAACAAGTAAATAACTCTTCACTTGTATAATTCTTCATATTCTCCACCTTTTATGTTCTGTACTGCAAACTACAAACCTTGCAAGTGGGTATACGTCTATATATAATACATTTAAAACAAGTAAATGAGTCAGTAGTACAGTAGCAATTTTTATCATTTTTCTATTGTATTTTGTATTATATTATTCAACTGTTCATTTGTAGTTTAAATATATTATGCGTATCTGTGTATATATACATTATACATATTCTTCGTCATAATATATCCGATATGGCATAAAAGTACATATCACATGAAATCCAACACCAAATGCCAATCATACATAATACACAATAGTTTTCTCTCTGATAGATGGATTCCTCACTAACTTGGATACGGTACCACAAAATTGCATTTTCCTTACTTATATCACACATGACATGGCATAGAATACGCAAGTTCATAATAATATTATATTATATTGCAAATTCTAGTACAGAATAGGATAGGAGGTAAATAGAAGAAAAAGGGAAAGTTTTCTCATCACTACTCAAGATACACGAAGTTACCTTAGATGAAAAGAAGTGAGAAGCCATTCAACATTCAACTAACTATATACTAACTATATTATTCTACTACTTTTGACTTTTGACGTGTATGTAGTATGTAATAACATAACAATACTCCGGTATGTGTAGATCTTATAAAGTTTATAACCACTACAATATTAATACAGATGCTGTGTATAGTGTATACATGAGTCATTCATAAGGAAATTTGCAATCCTACCTGTGTGTGTGAAATGTAAAGTGCATACATACGTGTAGTACATATGACGTTTTGCATGCTTTCTATTCTGCACTTTTATATCTACCTATATGTACCTCATATGCTAGCTTCCATTTACCTGAATACTATTATTTTACTATGTCTTTTTTACTATCATACATTGTATCGTATAGTACAGGAGGATTTTCATAATGATTACATCTATACATTTATTTACACTATCTTCACATTAGGTGAAGTGAGAAACTCAGCCAAGTCAAAACTGACGGCTCAAAATATTATTTTTCAACAATTTTTCTGTTCTACAGTCTACACTCTACACACGGTTTTGGATTTTTATGTAAGAAGAAGTTAGTAGCCATATTAAAGTCAGACTAAAGTGTTTTGTGAATCGTGAACATGTACTGGCATTTTAAATGTTAAAATAGTTGAAAATAAAGAATACTCAAATCAATAGATATATAAACATAATAATATGTTGGTTTGTCAAGCTACAAACAAATAATGGTATATCATACAATAGTGATCTACGATATTTAGAATCGAGTGACGAGAGTTAATAAATTTATTTATAGTGTTCAGTGTTCAGTATAATCTCATATTTGTTATTTGTTTGCATGAACACAAGTGCTTTTAAGTACGTATTTACATTTTACATGCAACATTTCCGTTCTTTTATTATACTATAGTTATTTACTAGTGTCTAGTGTCTCGATTTCCCCTTTCTGGATTGTATGAGTTTTAGGATTTTAACTTGATTGTGGATTGTGGACTTTCTGTGTGAAACTCATATAATGTGAATCTATGAATAAGTCAAAAGTGATCTCATAATAAAAATAATACACACAGTGATTGTGGACGTTAACTTTTTAGAATAATTTTGGATTTTTTATGGAAAACGCAAACTGAACTTGAGACGGATTGCTGAAACACGTAAAATATGGACAGAATTTCCATCACAAAAGTATACAAACAAATATCATCCCATTTCAAACTCGAATAAAAAGTTTAAATGATATTATGCTTATAAAATGAATCATATTACATATTACTAACCACAGTAATACCAGTGCTTGTGATCTATATGTGGATTTTGTATTTGAATTGAATATACACAAAATAAATGAAAAGAATAAGTAAATAAATATCTACACACGTTGAGTCGGGAAGTAGGAGGAAATTTTTGGCATAATATATAATACGATACATCACTGAAAAGAAGTTTATCCAGTGCCAGAGAATACGAAAATATATAGTGACTATACTCATTAAAGTTTAAACATGTGTACTGATACTTTTTATACAAGATTATAAAAAAAGGAAATAAAAATTGCATGACTCACGGAATTCTAGTGAATTTATGCATGTGTATAGTGTATGTATACATAAGTAAAACTGTGTAGTGGAACTCAAATACATTGTAGTATATAGTGCAAACTATAAAGCTATCCTTTATACTATATACATTACATACATATTTGTTTTGACAAATGGGTTGTACAGACCGCAGTCTTTTAGCACCTCTTCTCGGAAGCAGCTCTCGTAGAAAATCCTCCAGAAATAAGAATAATAATAATAATAATAATGACGATATAGAATTACAAGTAGATAGAAAAGGTTTTCAACGATTTGACGAGGATATGGGGAAAAATTCCTCTTCCTCGTCTGATGGCTGGTCCATTTTATTTCGGAAAATAAGTTTATTAGTGTGGAAAAATTTCCTGTTTCGAAAACGACATTACATTGTGACTATTCTTGAAATTATTTTACCAACTTTGTTGGCCATCGTCCTTGCTTATGCAAAGGCCAAAACACCTGCAGAACTTCAACAATTAAGTCAAGGGACCAATATCAAAAATGTAACTGTATTTAAAGTCGTTGGTGAAAAAGTAAGTCACTTTTTACATTTGACATCATTACAATATCTAAATTCTAAATATGTCAAATGTCAAATGTACAATGTTTTGTAAATTTTAAAGAAATTTCATGTCTAGTTTTTTTTAATCAAAAAATGTCCATATAATTTAGTATGCTTACACCAAAGCTTATTCAAATAAAAAACTATCTAGAATCTAGAATGATGTATAGGATTCAAGATCTAGTGCTATTTTAACATGTATTTTGACATTTTTTTTTGTAGGAATTGGTGGAACTCGTCAGGATTGAATTCGGAGATAATGAAAGAACTGTCGCATTTGCACCGAATAATACAGTTACAAATAAGATCATTAATGAGTTAAATCAAGCCTTGTCCATGCCAAAAACTGGTAATTAAATATTTAAAAGTTTTAAACATAAAACATTATGTTCAATTTCATTATTACATTTTGTTTTTTTACGATGAAAAGATACTCTTGTGTAGGATATGTGTAACCAAATTGTGACAGAAACGGTAGATAAATAGAAATAACTATTACTTCTTTTTCCGTTTGAAAGGATGTGTTTATTAATCATCAAATTAATGGAGACACAGGTTCAAGTAGTAGTACTGAGACAAAATGTTCATTTTCGGTCCGTGTAGTATAATGTATAAAAAAAAGTACCGTTAAATTGTATCATATTTTAAGAAACTATTTTTTGTCAACTTGCTGGGAAAAGCAAATTAGGAGACATTCCTAACATACTTTTATTTAGGTCAGTTGTCAGTTTTATTTGTAGTATTTAAGGATTTCATACAATATTCGGAAAAATTGAATTTTATACAGTATTTATGTAAATATATGCTTACAGGAAATGTCATTATTTAAATGGTATAAATTGAAAAATTGTTAATATATTATTATATTATTGTTTTACGAAACAAAATATAGGAAATATTTGAACATAGGGCATAATATAATATTATTATGATGACAGTTTTATATATATGTATACTGTATACAATACTGTATTATAAGTGGGGAACTCAAAAACGTCATTATACTGTTGAATATTTAATGATGCACGCGAGTGAAGAAAAGTAAAGTGCCATCATGTATGTAAAAATCCTTCGTATTTCTCCATGCATATAAAGAGTATACTGAATATGTATACTGAGAAGATAATACTACAACCTTATAACTTATAATCGATTTTTTCTCTCTTTGGAGTTAGGCAAGTGTATATTGTATATTATGTGAATTATGAGCATTTCAATGCATATGTGAATATATTACATTCAACTCAGACTCAATTATTTGCACACAAATCATCACACATGCTACAAGGTTCCAGTATTACCTTTATCAATCCATTTATATCATACATAAATATTAAAAAATATTGACAAATGTATAGTATTTATGTGGAGTGTGTTTTTATACAATTGACATATGAGGTCAATGATGCCCAGTTTTTTTTTATTTCCTGATGTTTAGTTCGATTGTTGAGAGTGGCATGAGTGTGATACAGTAAAACACCTATGTAAATTTTCTTACATAATATATTTACATGTTTGTTTATTTTTAGAATGGAAGGGGTTTAACACGGAAGTGGAAATCGAGGCGTACAATGGCCAGTCTGGAATTACAGATCAAAAACCATTAAAAGCAGCAATCATTTTTGAAGATGGATTTCAAACCGGGGATGGCAACTTCCCTCCCGGTCAAACGTTGGCCTATAAACTTCGTCTTTCAGAGAATCATGCGGACACGAATGAATTATTTCCCATTTTTCAAATACCGGGACCTAATATAGGTACATAGATATTCTAGGATCGAATATTACAAGAATCTTAACTCTGCTGATGAACAAGATGATTATGAGTTATCATTTTATTACTATTTTTTATGGATAAGAGAAACATGAATGAAAACCCATGTGGTTTTTTTTTTATTTGAATGCGTTTGCAGGAACTGCAAAAGCTTATGCAGAAGTTGGATTTTCGGGTTTACAAGTTCTCTTAGATAAAATAATTATTGGAGTCGTGAGTGGAGGTTTACCAGAAGAAACAGTAAGTTGTTGCTCTCTTTAAAAACAAAGGCTCTTTTTATATTAGTGTCGATTGTTCTGTATAAATCCTGTACATATGTGGAATCCTAATTTTTGATCGTTATTCTTTCTCTATTTAGATTTCATTACAACCTTTTCCTTATCCTCCGTACTTATTCAGTTTTGATTTTGCTTCGATATACAACATGCTGATGCCTCTACTACTTGCAATTGGATTTGTATTCATTGTTCCATCAATTGTTCGTGGTGTCGTGGGTGAAAAAGAAACTGGGATCAAGGTACACATAATATATAATAAATTAATAATAAATAATAATATAGTGTAAAAACTTCCTATTTGCCTATTTTCCGAAAATATATGTTGTACTAGAATGAAAATGATTAATATGACAAAGGTACAGGTTTTATCCTGCATATTGACGTACTATACTAATGAAAAAATTGATGTTACAACTTTTTGATGGGTTTTGAAAATAGGAACTGTTAAAAATGTATGGACTCGAAAGTTGGATGCATTGGCTTGGATGGATGATTAATTCAATGCTTGTACTCATCATCAGTATATCAATTGTCGTTTTCCTCTTCTTCTTTCCATTCAATAAGGCTAATGGAGGACTCGTTGAACATTCTGATCCATCAGTTTGGTGGGTTTTCTTCTTCCTGTATGTCATGTCAGCAACTGCATTTTGTTTCTTTATATCTTCTTTCTTTGCAAAACGTAAGTTTTTCTTTTATTATACCTTGTACATCGTGTGCTCTTTTTATATCAAGTTCTCTTGCATTATGTTAAACACGTTCGTGTATTATAAATTATATAAACTAACAAAAAACCAACAAAAACCAAGAAGGATTAAAGTAAACATTCAAACTCTTTTTATATTTGTATAAATTTTAGCCACATTGGCGACAACAGTTGGAATCATCATTTGGCTCGTTTCTTATTTTGCCTTATCTCACATAACTGATAAACGTTATGCGAACATGTCTCTATTTGAGAAATTAATGTTGTGCTTAATTCCAAACATGGCTATGAAAAATGCTATACAAATTTTTTCCGGATTTGAAGGCAAAGGTATAAAGTGACAAAGTTTCATTACATAACTAAAAACTAAAAAGTCAAGTTGTGTTATGAATCGTTAGTAATCATTTCCATGAATTCTTGTATTGTTTTCTAGCCGTGGGAGCTCATTGGAGTAATCTTTTTGATTCTGCTAGTAGTATTGATTCACTTTGTCTCGCACATATATTCTTAATGATGATTGTAAGTACATTCATGTACATTTTTTTGAGTTTATACGTGGAAAATATTCTACCTTCTCAATATGGAGTAAGAAAACCCTGGTATTATATATTCAAGGTAATTTGTTATTATATAATATATTTCTTGCCCATTTTTTGCATTGCAAATATACATATATCGTGTAGTAATGCTACAGTAATAAATAATACATAACATATGTGTATATGTATACAGGCAATTAGAATTTAGATTCGTGTTCACATGAGTTGAAGTTTTATAAAAACTTTTCTTCTTTTCTTTGTATAACTATACATGCAACTAAAAGTTTTACATAATATAATTTTGTTTGTTATTTCCTTTATATCCAAAAGAAATCAACATGGTATAGTCCGAGAGTTTCTAATACTAATTCTGCTATTTCACGGTTTGATGGGAATGAGAATCAACCCAGTTTTGAAGCTGATCCACCAGGGCTGGCTCCTGGTGTAGAAATTTACAATTTGAGAAAAACTTTTGGTTCAAGTAAAGTTGCTGTAGATGATGTTACTCTAAAGATGTTTGATGGTCAAATAACTGCTCTGCTCGGCCACAATGGAGCTGGTATGATTTCAACAGTTTTATCAGTTTTACATAATATTTGAAATTCAAAAAGAGTTCAAAGTTCCCAAAGATGTGTTAACTCACATCTTTTCTTCTTTTTTTTTTTCTAGGAAAAACAACTACAATGTCAATGTTAACTGGTAAGGTTCAGTCAATATATAGTGCAATATATTACGAAATGGAATACATCAACGAAATTCTCATGAAATATATTTTTTTTACAGACATGATGTTTCATGACAAAAAACATTATTACTATTACTATTTATTTTTCAAAATTAGGAATGTTTGCTCCAACTTCTGGGACAGCCGTTGTAAATGGACACGACATAAATACAGATTTAGAAGGTGTACGCAGTGACCTTGGATTATGCCCACAGCATAACATGCTCTTTGATAAGCTCACCGTGGCTGAGCATTTGATTTTCTTTGGCAGAGTATGTTTCATTGCTATTTTTTGTTATTTCCATTACATAAAAAAATTACTATCAATCAAATGGGCGTAACTTACAACTTAATATCATAATATATATAATATAATACAAATTATGTTTTGAATATTCTTCATACTTGAGTCGTTATAGTCATGCATTTGTAGCAACTCTTTTCATCATAAACGATACTTATTATATTACACTATATGGTGCAGTAATTTTTTCATTTATCTATATGTCTATATGTTTGTAGTTGAAGGGACTAACAAAAGCTGAAGCAAATATAGAAATGAAGACACTCTTAAAAAAGCTACAACTTTCAGATAAAATGAATGTGTACTCAATGTCATTGTCTGGAGGTCAAAAGAGGAAATTAAATCTTGGTATGGCTCTTATTGGTGGTTCAAAAGTTGTCATTCTTGATGAACCGACGAGCGGGATGGACCCTGAAGCCAGACGTGCAATTTGGGATCTTCTTTTGGAAATGCGTGGAGAAAGAACAATTTGTCTCACGACACATTTTATGGAGGAAGCTGACGTTCTTGGTAATTTTGCAAAAATTCATTTAATTAAACATTGAAAGACTCAATACGTGACACAGCCACCTTCAAATACTAATGGTGATGATGATATGAAGATTAACTTACTAGTAGAGAAAGTAGGAGAAAGTGGAACAAGTGTTTTTTAATATTTTAAATTTATAGGTGACCGAATTGCTATAATGTCTGAAGGCAAAGTTCAATGTTGTGGAAGTCCCATGTTTTTGAAAAGATACTATGGTATATACTCATAATTTGTTTTGATGATTTGGTGTTTAGTACTTGGAAGTTATATTATGTAAATTGATAATAAAAAAATAAAAATCTCTGACAAAGTATTAATATTATGCTTCAAATTTTCAGGTACTGGATATACTTTGAGTATGACGGTTGAAAACAATAGTCGACAAGATTTGATTCTATTAACCGTGAAAAAATACATTGAAAATGCTTCCTTCAAATCTCAACATGCTCCAAATTCATCAGAAATTGCTATTACTCTTCCCACTGGAAAAGATACAACATCAAAATTCCCTGGAATGTTTTCAGATCTATCTCAAAATAAAGAAATATTTGGTATTAAAACAATTGGCCTCGCTCTCACCACCATGGATGAAGTTTTTGTAAAAGTTGGCCAATCAAAACATGCAGAGGATGAAGGAGACGGTGAAAATGGAGGTTTCAAAGTCACCCCTGAACCTGAGCGTAAGACTAGATCAAATGCTGGTATGTCCTGCAAGCTTATTGTTTGTCTTGTCTTTGGTGTAAAACTATTATAACTACTAAAAATAAATTTTGTCTCAAAAGTAATTGTCGTCGCTATAGTCTATTTAAAAACTTTGTAGTATGCTTCCTGCACGCTTTGTAAATATATTATACAATAATCAATACTATGTCTTTGGAAAACCCTTAGTATATTTTATATATTATAGTATATATATGTATCTTGAATTCCCTCTCCCAAGTATTGAATTTTAAATGTCATTGTATAATATAAGCATTAAAGTTAAAGTTCTTTTATTTTTTTTCTATATTATATTGAATTAGATTTATATTTGAATCGGCTCACTGGATTGAAATTAGCAAGTCAACAATTTTACGCCCTCCTTGTCAAACGATATTTATATACATTGAGAAAACGAAAGTTATTTCTCAGTCAATTAGTCATGCCGGTGGCTCTTTTGATTGTGGCAATTTTGGTGACAAATGGTCAGTATGAACCACATAATTTATCTCCTCCATTAAAGATGAATCTTGCATCATATAACAAACCTCTTGTCCTATATACAGCAAATGACAAGGTTAGTACTACATTTTTAATTTCGAAATTCAAAATAATTGATGCTTTATGAATGATAAACTGACTGTCTTAATTTAATTTAAATAATTATATTAATCGAGCTTTTATTTCTGAAAATTGTTACAGGAATTGGGAGAAAACTATGAAAAACTCGTTAGTACATTTGGAAAAAAATCTGATGCTGAAAATATAATAGATGGCTTGGTATCTATTGGTGAGGATGATTTGGCAATATATAGAGAGCGTTATATTGCCGGTGCTGAAATCAATAGTACTGGAATCAATGCACTTTTCTCTACAATCCCATATCATGCCTCACCACTTGCAATCAATTTAGCTACGAATGCAATTCTTCAAAAACATACTCCAAGTAAAGGTTATAGACTTGAAGTCACAAATCATCCATTAAAATCTGAAATTAGTACTATTTTGGATGCTGCGAGTGAGAGTCCTCTCTTTACCAAAACGACTCCAATTCTTTTTGCTGTATTTCTACCACTCGGCCTTGCTCTCCTAGCTGCTAGTTATATTGTTTTCCCAATCGAAGAACGACTTTGTAAGGTGAGGGGAAAATTTCACAGTTCTGTTTATAGTTTGTTTCTTGTAAAGTACAAATTTTGAAATGAAAATATAATAACAGATATCTTATATTTAACTTGTATTTGAAATATTAGGCAAAACAACTTCAACTAATGACAGGAGTGAATCCCATGATATTTTGGGGTTCTAGTTTTGTATGGGACTTTTTGGTCATGGTGATTTTGATCTGTGTAATGATTACCTGCTTTCCAATTTTCCAAAGTTATGGAGTTTTTACGGCCCATAATGGAGCAGGTAAACTAACTATTACATGTGCTAAAACACAATTTAAATATCTGTTAAATATAATATATGAAATATGAAATATTTAATAATGAAATATTTAATAATGTAATATTTCTTTGAATTTCAGGTGTACTGTTTTTAATTTTCCTCGTTTATGGATTTACTGCAATCTCATTTTCATACCTCATGAGTTTAGTCGTCTCAACGGTTCCTGGAGGGTTCTCATTTGTAACTATTCTTCACGTCTTTTCTGGTAAATATGAAAGTTGATTAATCTCAATAATCACATATAATAGTGCTTACTATTATTTTATGCTGGATTTATAATTGTGAATGTAACATCAGATTCATCATAATGACGGTATAATTTTTATTGTAGGAATGATATTGTGTGTCGTCGTATATGTTCTTGAGATGAGTGGTTTCTTTGAGCAAGCAAACTTTTTCCGTAGTTTTGCAAGAGTTTTCCCAACATTTGGAGCTGCAATAAGTGTGATGCAATTTACTGAAAAAGCTACAATGAATAGTCGTTGCCTTATACTGTCAAAGGAATCCAAAGAAATATTATGTAAACCAAGTAATTTTATCCCGGATGAATATCGATCTTGTTGTGGTAAAATTAGACATATTATGTATACATATTATGAAGTGCAGTATGAAATTTTATTTCTTTTTGTATAATGTATATAATATATGAACTCACAAAGGTCAAAAATTGTTTAGTAGGAATGTTATGGTCAGGAATATTTTTAAAAGACATTTTTCTTTTGTCATTTTTAGATAATTGTACAACAGCGTTCCCAAAAGCTCCTTGCTTTGAGCCACAGCCGTACGTACTTTGGTCGGAAGTAAAACATGCTCAAGTTGGTCATCATCCGGATGGAGCTGGTTCTACTGTACCTGGAATCGGTCAAGAACTATTGTATTTATTCATTCTTGGCATTTTCTTCAAATTTCTCCTCATTCTTATTGAATTTGGACTAGTAAAACGTCTACTAGCATCTGTATTTAAAACAGATAGTTCACTTTTTCAAAAACAAGCTTTTGATAGTGATGTACAAGAAGAGAAACAGCGAGTGCAGGGTTTATTGAACACAGGTATAAAAAATATAATATAAATATATAATAGTTTTGTTGTCCTTTAATATTTTGAAAAAAATGATGAAATTTGAAATCTATTTTTTTGATAAAAAATAATATTATAGTAAATAATAAGGTTGTTTTGATTTTGTTTGTGGTTTATAGGGAGCTTAGTTGAGGATGCTATTGTAGTAAATAATTTGAGTAAGAGCTATGGATCTTTTGCAGCTGTATCCAATATTCATTTTGGTGTACATCATGGTGAATGTTTTGGTCTTTTGGGTGTGAATGGTGCAGGTGAGGATCTCAAAATAGTTTGTGGCACACTGTATTTATTAAAGATATTTACTTTAAAATCAAAAACTAAACTTTTATGTCTTTCTCCATGCAGGAAAAACGACAACTTTCCGAATGTTGACTGGTGATGAAATTCGATCTGATGGAAATGCATACGCTTCAATGTGTAATTTGCAAACGGATCGTAAGAGGTTCCTTTCTTCTATCGGATATTGTCCACAATTTGATGGAATAGTCGGGGTTCTAACAGGAAAAGAAATGTTGGAATTGTTCTGTCGACTAAGAGGAGTTCAAAAGGATCAAATACATGCTGAGGCTACTAAATGGCTCGTAAAATTAGGTAAAATATTAAATATTCCAAGAGCGCAAATTTTCTTTCTATAATTTTCTTTCTATAATTATTTGTCTTCATTATTAGTTATTATGTAGTACACAGTACATACATATACATATATGTAAATGTATTACAATTAACGTCTTAATTATTTTAGGTTTGATTGAAAGTGGTAATGTCCAATGTATGAAATACAGTGGCGGAATGAAGAGAAGACTCAGTAAGTGATAAAAAAAATGTTTAGCTTTTTTCTCGTTTTAATGGGCCCGTGAAAAAAAAACGTGCCCAATAATAGCCTAAAATGCTAAATAAATCATTTCTAAAACTTCTGTCTAGGTACTGCAATGGCTTTAATTGGTGATCCTCCTGTAGTCCTTCTAGGTATTTAAAAAATATCTTATTCATGGAATTCACTTTTTTATAAATTAATAATTGATTGTGTACAATCTATAAAAACTAGACATCATTTTAAATTTTCTTACTTGATGTTTGATGGGGAAATAGATGAACCTACAAGTGGAGTAGACCCCGTAGCCCGTCGACAGTTTTGGAAGGTCATAAGCTCTGTTAGAGATTCTGGTCAAGCAGTTATATTGACATCACATAGGTATTCAAAAAAGCAAATTCTAGATTATACACATCCATCATAATATGTAAAATATTCTACTACTCTATAGTAATAATGCCAATAATCAGTAGTTAATAATAATTTAATTTTGAATGTTTCTAGTATGGAAGAATGTGAAGCACTCTGCTCTCGCCTCGCGATCATGGTTAATGGTCAAATGCAGTGTCTCGGAGGAGTTCAAGAACTAAAAAATAAATTTGCACAAGGTTATAGTTTAGTAGTCAAACTGAAGGGATTGGTTCCTGCTGACTCTTCAGAAGTGGCAACTTTATCAAATGACATTTTAGAGAAATTTAAACCTTGTAATCTCAAGGATCAACATCAGGTGAGCTCATTCATAAAAGTATTTTGAAAAAAACATTATTCTTAGAAATTAGGCAAGATAAATAGCAAAGGTATATGATATAATATATAACATGTTACACACGCACATATATACATATCTCGTGCTTCATACGTAATTCTTAATTTAATTGTATTTTATTTTATTGTAGAATATTCTACAGTTCCAAGTACTAAACACATTGATGCCATGGGATGTTCTGTTTAAAATCATGGAGGATTTAAAGGCAACTTATGAGAACATAATAGAAGATTATTCAGTAAATGAGACAACACTTGAGGATATTTTCTTATCATTTGCTCGTATGCAATATCCAGAGAGACGAGCTGATGTTCCTTTTCTAAAAAAGTTGGTTACCTGTCAATGTTGTATGTGAGAATAGCCTGCTGAACTAAAATAATAATTATTATTGTTGTAATTTAATTATTTTTATATGATGAACATGAGAATGGTGATTAGCACTAGTATTTTTGACTCTCATTATACCGAAAAACCATTTAGTATTTTCATTGTTTTTGTAGCTATTAAATACTGATTTTATAATTACTGTTGAATTATAGACTACCATGTACTACATTTTCGTTTCTCATCCTGAAGTATGGTATATGTAGACTGTTATATTTTTTTAAATAAGAGTTTGGTTATCACTGAAATACATATATTTTATAAGATGTGTTTTGAACATTTTATACACAAAAGAAATGTTTTATACATTGTATTATTGCGTTTTATTTGTTTTTACATGTATTATATTTTTGAGACATGTTTTTAATGTTGTATATATATTTTACTTGTTATTGAAAACTTGTAGTATATTATGTTTCGTATATTGAGGAATTGAGCGCACTACGCACCATAGTATGTAGATAACATGTATTATATTTTAAATATGCACTTTTTAATGCATATTTGTATTGAAGTATGATGTGTATAATATATTGCTTATATATGCAAGTTTTATGCTTGCGACCCACAACCCACTACTTAAAGTTTCATTTACTAACAATATATACAAAAGCATCTAAAAAGTAAAACTGAAACTTTCAGTGTCTATTCTGTGATTATTCCATTTTATAATAATGAGATGCATAGCTTTAATTGAACACAAAGGTAGCTAGAGAACTGCAATAATATAATATTTGTATTATTGTTAATCACTAACGAACGCAGTAGTTTTTTTAACTCTTACTAAATATCATTGGTGCAGCTACGTAACGAGCTATTATACATAATATATTTATAGTGTACTTACAAGTATTTCACGCACCATATTCTGTGTGTGTGTGGTATGGTAATTGAATTTAAAATTTCGACAATATATTTGGAGATTGGAACTAGAATGACAAAACATCTTTTGTATAGGACATAAGATAATAGATAATAGAATGAGAGAATATCCTATAGAGAATCGTCCAACCTTTATTACAGTTTATATTACAAGGAAATGCTATTTATAGCATTATACTTTATACCTAATAATATTTTAGCAACCAGAAAATTTTCTTACACTTTACAAAATACTACATATGTAATACATAAAATATATTAACACACACATGAATCATGAGAATGTATACGTTGTACGTATCATCTGTTTTTATGTGTTTTTCTAATATGAATTTTCAACGTCAATTTTGCACTAAGGAATGAACTATATTATTATAGTGGCTTTCTATTATAGAAAGGTACAACTTAAAATATAATACGATAGTAATTATTGTATGCAACATTATATTTAATCTCTTTTCGTATCGTTTGTATTTTGTATAATATATTATATACAAATACATATACATTATGTAATTTGTACTCTGTATTACATATACACGCACCAAAAACGAGCATGAACTTTGTTATGACTGTGCTTTCGAGTTACAGTTAGAGTCACACGTTAATATTATAATTATTTTTAATAAAAGGATTACCAACTTTTATAAAAATTTGATTTTACTCACATTCATTTCTATAAAAAAAGAAGATTATTGTGCATTCAATTCATGTACTTCTGTGTGTACACACGAAAAAGATTTTTAAAGTTCTCTTGTACTGGTTAAACTTCAAGGTACTTTTTGCATAATATGTGCTATATTATTATATCCAGGTAATAAAAACTTTATTTTACATTTTATTATACATACCATATACCGAAAAATATTTAACATGGAAAAAGGAAAAGTTGATACATTTTACATTTTTAAAACATATGTAGTTTCATACAGTTCATACTTGTAATATCAATGTCATACAAAAGCGGCTCATTAACATTTTATGATGGTCTGTTTATACTAATTTATAAGTTCATTTTATGTTACACACTGTGACTTGGGCCGGGGGATAAGTAATTTAGTCATTAGTACTACCAGCAATACTAATGGTTGATGGAATACTATAAGCGGAATCTGAAGGAACAAAAAGTGCTTTATCTTTGAACTGTACTTGAGAAAAGGAACTTCTCGTATGTTCTTCAGTGGTTGGCGCAGGATCTTCTTCTTCAGTATCAGAAAATCTAATATCACAGTTGTCCAGAAAGTCGACATCTGCTTCGTTCTCGTTCAGTCTGGACCTATTTTTGTGAAATGGAAAAAAATTTTCATGTGTACATGTAGAAATAGAGTAACTCAATGTGTATAACATTCATGGGGTTAAATGTGAAGTATATATATTGTATATATGAAATACACTTGAAACATTTTGTTGTTCTCTGATTTTAAAAACTCACTGTAAAACAAACATTGTTTTTCCACAAGTAACTTGGAAAAGTTGAAGCATTCTAGAGAAAGGAGTGCAGTGAAAGTCCTCTGGCTTGAAAGTAACTTTGGATTCACGAACAAAGCAAAACTTTAGTAGGTAGTGAGACTCAAAGATAGTACTTGGTTTATATTCTCGAAGGTTGAGAGCAAGGGCACTAGGATTGTCACTTTTTGAACAAGATTGAAATTCATGGTTGAGATAAGTAAAACAAATTTGAATAGTATCTCTCAGCTCAATTACTTTTCGGACCGTCGTCTGAATACTCCTAAGAAGCTCATAAGTATCTCTACAAAAAGTTCTCATGACTTGTTTCAAGTTTTGTTCATGATATTTGGATGTTTCTTCCGACTTGAGGAAAAATTTTATGCATCCGTCCATAAAAATGATTATGTTGAGAATTTGAACATCATCTTCTTCAAATTTACCAGAGCTAAGATCTTCATTTAAAAAACGAATTTGAGCTTTTATAACTGCAACACTATGAAGAACGTCATTTATAAGGGCTGAAAGAGCTTCAAAACGAAAATCTACTGGAAAATTTCGAAGCCTATCAAATTCTCTTTGAATTGGTAGAGCACTGAAAAAATATTGAAAGAAAAATGAAAAATATATGAGAAAACTCGGCATTTTCTTTGTATAGTTTATCATTTATCATGTTTTATCATGTAAAAATAATTATGAACTGTTTTGTTTTTTAATGTATAATAATTATACAACATACCCTGGTTCATTATGCTCAGTATCAATTTCCTTTGCTAAGATGATTGGCTTATTATTATTATTATGATTTTCTTGATACTTCTTTAATGGTAAGAGTTTTTGCCTCCAGATAGATTTTGTACCATGTTCAATTCGCTCAATTCTAGTATCAAAGTTTACCCTAAGTCTCGTTAATATTTTTGAGAGTAAATACGTAATTTTGGCTTCAAATTCCAAATAAACGGTGTAAAAACTACTCGTAGCAATTGCCAGTTTTTCACATTCGTTGCCCAGTTGTTGAAATTGAGTTACAAGTTTTTTAAACTGAGACTCACGAACTCTTCTCTTTGTCTTTGAATCCCTTTTGTGGTTCCGATTCTGCTCTGATTCTTGAGTTTTTTGTTGTTGTTGTTCTTGCCCAGTTTCATTATTTGAGAATTCACCTGCAGCACCATTAACAATACTTATATCCGACATATTTTGATGATTCGAATCGAGAGCAGCTTGGGTTAATGCAGCAACATCTGCAATCCTTTGAAGTGATCTACTTTTAAGTTTTCGTACATCACTTACACTTTTATGATAGAACAGAGTTCTGAGGCCATATGTAAATAGCCATAATTTGGCACCCAGTCCATTTACTTGTTTTTCTGTTAATGGATCATTATCTTTAAATGGAGGCAGGCTGAAAACTTCTCTTGCCACGTTTATCGTTTTCATATTCCCCTCAACAAATCCTCCAGCTTGGTCTAAACTAGTTGAAAAATTTTCTGCTTGGATTCGATAATTTACGGAGATTTTTGAAGGAGGATTTGTAAGTCTTTCTCTCCTTAAGAAAAATTAAAATTATGTCATAAAATCATTCATTCTATCATATTTTTTATACTATATACTTATATATGTAGTATTCGTGAATAAAATAAATAAAATATTATAACTGTATATTATGTAGGTACTTTTTTTTCTAGAATATTATATATACTTTTCTTAGCATGTTACTTTTGAAAGCATTTACAACAGATAGGGCACTCATCCACAAAATCTAAATCTGGGTCTGTGTCATCAAATACATCGGGATCACATATGATTCGTCCATTGCTATCCATGACCTTCTTTAGTGTTTTTCTTCGTTTCTTTGCCCGTTGAACCTGCCTATCTTTCCCTGCTACATCTCCTTTTTCCTTAGCCTCTCTAATGACTTCTGGTGCAAATTTTACACGGGGAGTTCTGGATTGTTGAAAAAAGCCATAGACTTGAAATTCCCTGTCTATATCCCATGTTTTTGGTGGTGGTTGGGCAAAGACATCATTATTATGTATAATCTCACTATCCCTCCACAAAAAGGATAATTTTTTCATATCATGTACTATAAGAGCTTTGCATTTTAATTGATGATGATGCTTAGGAGAAACTAGTAGTAGTGATTCTTTTTCCTCTTTTGCTTTCTCATTCTCCGAGACTGAAATTGCCAAATTGTTAAAATGTGAATGATATGATGTTGTCTGAATTATTGCTGATGGTGAATGGGAGGAACAAGTTTCATTGTGGGTAAAAATGTTATTCACATCAGGATCATTTCCCTGTTCAATGCTTATGATACTATTAAATGTTGGTGTTGTCGTCGGACGCTGGATATTACTTTCTTCTTTTTCTTCTTGTTCATTATTATTATTTTCAGTAGTAAAATTTTCGTTACTAGTAATACTATGCTGAGAGATATGGTTGTTGTTCTTGTTGCCTTTTCCGTTTCCTGCAACATCTCCACTCTTTTTGTCTTCTGACTCCATGAGATGATAGTGATGATGATGATGGAGATTTCTTAGACATCATTTCATCGCCTTGAAGGCAATTAAGGTTTTTGGACTATATACTAAATATATATAATCCAAATATCTTTAACTTGTAGCGTAGGGGAAAATGTTGCTTGTTGTACTTTTTTGTTTGTGTATGTATGTAATATGTAATATATAAATACTTACACAACAATTAATTTAATTTGAAAAGGAGCAACAGAGATGGTTAAAAGTTAAAAGTAGTTGCTAAAAACTACTAAAATGATTTTATAACTTTTATCATGTAAAAAGGTGACTGGACACTGGACTGTCAATTCTTAAATACTACATGTGGTTTAGTGCAGAGGCATTTAACCACGTTCACATGCACATGTCGTGTGTAATTTTAATAAACCATCGTCAGTGGCACAAATTCTCCATTCCATTCTGCTCCACAAAAAGAGAAAAACAAGACGTTGACTTTTTCTTGAACAAAGTACAAATCATTTCAAAATTTGAGGATAATAATATGTTTATATATAAAATGTTTGGCAAAACACACACACATCGCAACGTTGATTTTGTATACAGGTTTTATGTTTTTATATTTTATATGGCCTCAATCCTCAATATAATAATCTCCAGGTCAATCGAAAATTGTCCAAAAGAAATCTCTGATTTTTTAGATTATTTTTTGTGTGTGCAGTTTTAGGAAATTTTATCCATTTTGTTCCCTCATAAAAATATTCATGTTCTTAGAAAAAACCTTATTTTGTGTAATATTCGACATGATAACATATGAGTAAACAATGTTTATATTTTCAGTGATGGACGATGGAACGTTTTTTTTCAGTTGATTTGGAGGGTTTGAGATACCCGCCAAATTTGAAAGCATTGAAACGCATTTTGAACGTCTTTTAGCTTCCAGTGTTGTATGATTCTTGATTTATCGGATTCTAATTCTTAGTAATTCTTTTGGTCTCAGATATATCGGATTCCGATTAATTCTAATTCTTTCCTAGTACTCACGAATCGGATTCTAATTAATTCCGATTCTTCGCACCAAATTTTTAACCGATTCTAATTAATTCCGATTCTTAGCACCAAATTTTTAACCGATTCTAATTAATTCCGATTCTTCAGTACGTAGAATCCGATTCTCAAGTAATTCTGCGAAAATTTGAAATTCTCATATGCATACATGTATAAGCGAATTTACACTACATAATTTGAATTAAAATATGAAGTATGTTTTATTAGGCGTAATGGCTACTAATTTAAAATGAACAGTACCCTATTTGTCAATAGAGCTCTTTATTCATCACTCAAATTTTTTTTCTTTCACTCAAATCAAATGAAAGTGCGCCTAACACTCACTCACAATCTTTTGAAAAATCTTTCACTCACTTGAACACTCACTCAAACGAAAGATTGAAAGATTTTTCTTTCACTCAAATTTTGAGTGTCACTCATTCATTTGAGTGTAACAATCTTTCATTTCAAAGGAACCTCCTTAACAAGTATATTTGTGTAATTTAATTGTTTACATTTTATATTATGATAATGCTGTATGTATTTAATATTATTATTATTATTAAAAATTCTCAATTATTTAAAAAATACATTTGTAACTCCCAAACGGCAAATATGGATAGCTAAAATGTACACTTTTATTAATTATTTTTGTACGTTTTAAAAGAACATAGACATGTGCATATTTATTGGTTGATGTAAAAACAAAAACTACTTTTGAACTTTATTGATTATCTCATGGAAAATTCTTTCACAACCATTTTTCAACTTCATTCTGTTTGTTATAAATAAATCTGTTCTCCAATGCATTTTATAAAGTAAATTTATATTTTATTATGCCTACAGTAGAATTTTATGGGTAATCCAATATCCCCTTTTCAACTTTTAAAATCACCAAATATTATTTTCTGGATGTATCTTTGACTTTATTTTTAAAATAACTTTTAAAATGAATATGACCGTACTTAAATTTTATTAGTTCTTTATGCAGTCAGATCTGATTCTGATTTTAAGCAGTTAAAACTTGCCCAAAATGGTGTTTTTGAAAAACTTCTGGTTTGTACTTTCCAGAAACACTTTAACTGGAATTGCGTGTAAAACGTCTTCCAGCCCATTTTCCGTGATTTTGGCCTGGTTTTCGGTATTTTAGGACATATTTAGTCAAAAACTATCGATTTTGGACAAAACTTCGTTTTTAACCGAAAGTCCTGCATTTTAGCCAAAATTGGGCTAAAACAAACAAAACTGAACAACAATAGTCAAAACTAAGGGCAAGACTTGAACTAAAACCAAAATTTTCTGAAGATGGTACCAATTTGGGGTATAAAGTAAAAAAGTAGTTTAGTCTTAGTTTAGTTGCAAACCAAATGCACATCACCGAAAAAAAGAGTGTAACTTTGAAAAAAAAATGTTCAGTGAAGTCGATTTTCTGACATTTTTTGTGGTGTGCGGGGTTTTTGTTGTAGGTCTCGTACTTTTTGACCTTTTCTTGTCCTGATTGAAGTTTCTGGGACCTATTGACCCTCTTTGGTTTGATCAGGGTACAGAACATCCGGCCTGCTACTGTCAATCGCTAAAGCTTGTCAGGTACAGTAGATGTATATACTGCCTGACCAGAAAACACTCATTGAACATGATTTTCGAGAAACTTCGAAGAATTTCTAATT
This sequence comes from Sminthurinus aureus, assembly GCA_034698265.1. Classification (NCBI taxonomy): domain Eukaryota; kingdom Metazoa; phylum Arthropoda; class Collembola; order Symphypleona; family Katiannidae; genus Sminthurinus; species Sminthurinus aureus. The sequence continues at coordinate 21,640 of JAQGBH010002739.1, forward strand.
CGTTAGTTAGTTAATCCGCGAAGCAGCAAACGCACCGCGGGTCAAGTCGCGCAAAGCGCGTGCTTGTTTGCATATATTTTTAAATCTTATTGTAATGTTCATCTGGGATAATAGAGCTAATTTTGCGCCAAATGGATAATCTTATGCTGAGATAACTTATTTTGGGCTCAAATCATTATTTTTTCGCTGAAAACGTTCGTTTTTGGCAAAAATTTTTATTTTAAAATAAATAACTTGGTCTATGAGATAAGTAGTAGCTATGGTATAGATTGTGAGACTGTCGATACAGCTAAAGTTGAACGAGAGACTAGTTCCAAAATATAACAGCCACCGCAATATTTCGAAGAAACGATTTTTTTCAAAATCGCATGGTCACTGGGCCCTTTAGATCGGATATTCAACTAATTTTGCACAAAAGCGCTCCTATGAATTACAGGACTCCACCAAAGTTCAGTAATTTTATACTGATTTTTTCAATTCCCATCCAGTTATATTTTATTTAGCCATTGGTTAAATCACAATTGAAGGGCCTTCCCTGAAAATATCCTAGTTCAAAAAAATCATGCTCAAACTACGTTAATCAGAATTTTGAATAGTCATGGTCCCAAAAAATGATAATGTATAATGCATGTTGGAATTAATTAAGCCCATTTTAAATCATTATTGCAATAATGCTTTCTATAAATCAAAGACGTAAACGCTAGTTGGTGTATTATTATGATGGTATGATTCAATCGTTTCCTTGTCGATACCGATAAGCTTAGAAGCGACTCAAAATTGTTGTCGGCCAGAGAACTAGCTCTGTTTACTTGGCTCGTGTTGGTTGTCTACCTGTTATCCGTTAATTTTCGGTTTCAACCGTTAAGTTTATTTAAAGTCAATCGGTTGGAAAAAGCAACGGAATCAATCGATTAGAAGCTTTACCTACGCTGACTTTGGTTTTAGTCCAAAGCAATTTTCTACATGTATTAAATTTTACACGGACACATAAATATGTGGTAAAATATTTGAATTTACTCGTAAACATTAAAAATAGCTGAATTTACTCGAAAATATTCGAACTTGGTTGCAAATATCGAAAATAGTTGAATTCACTCGAAAATATCGAAAATAGTTGAATTCACTCGAAAATATCGAAAATAGTTGAATTCACTCGAAAATATCGAAAATAGTTGAATTCACTCGAAAATATCGAAAATAGTTGA
>JAQGBH010002740.1:0-22841 GCA_034698265.1 Sminthurinus aureus
TTGCTGTTGCTGTGAGCTGAACTCTAATGCCAACGGACCGACTAACTGCTCATGGCTCATCATTTCCATGCAGATGCATTCACATTCTCGTGCTGGACACTTCTTTTTCTTCTTCTTCTTATTCGTCTTCACTATGAAAAATGTAAAGCTGAAGGTCGACCAGACCAGACCAGATCGTTTAATTCCATGCATGCATACAATCTACATACTTGTAATTGCTAGCACAATGACTGCAACAGGCAGACAGGCTCCTTTCTTTCTCCTTACTCCTTTTCTTGTCTTTTTCTAATACACGGACAATGTACAATGTAGAATGTACAATGACTGCGGTATGCGGGATGCATATACATTTTTATTACAATGAAAAGTTACCTCCCTCGGAAAAATAATAAACGAACAACGAACAAGTAAGAATCAATAAAGACGTCTTCATGTATTAAAAATTAAAAGGGAAAATTATTGTTGATAATATATTATAAAATATAAAATATTGTGCCTAATTATTTTCCTGGATTATGGAGAATGGAGAATGTTGGGTGCAAATTATTTCAATTACTTTTTATGGTATATTGTTTAAAATATGAACATATTCATTTTCAACTATAGACATCCGACATCGGACAAGCGGCATCCGCAATCCACAATCCATATCTTTGGACTTTGGACATTATAAATACAGAAACTAATAATAATAATAAATGAGTGTAAATGTAAATATGAAGAAAATTTGGTCAAAAATAGACTAGGATGCATGGAGCTTGGATGATGATAATGGCGATGACGTTGGAACGGGAAAAGTTATAACGGTCGTTTTGAGTTTTGAGAGTAGGGAGGCGAATACATGCATCCATCCATTCATGCTCCATGCCATTTAAATACATGGAAAGGAGTGCGGAATCGTTTGTACTGTGTAGTACGTTGTGTATTTATGTCGAACAAAGCTAAATTCAGCAGCAGGGCACGCGCTGCAAAACAATGTGAAGGAAGGGAGAGATGGATCGTTGCGTTGCATACGTTTCTCTATAGGTACACACACAATCATTTTATAGACGGGGAGGGGAAAGTTCTAGCGCACAATCAAACTAGCATCAATGTGAATCTACACAGTACACACAAGTACATATTCATTTCTACTGTCTACTGTCCCTACATAAATGTGCATAAGGGATAAAGGTGGTGAGGCAAGTCAACGTCAACTGCTTCTGTTTCTGTTTCCATGCTCAAAGTACAAAGTTAAATTATACACATGGATACGGACAAAAATACACATTGATTTCTACCTCCATTTTCTATATACCTTATTAATGATTTCCTTAAACTTCTTTTCAAATTTATACAGACAGAACATTGGTTGTGTGTTATTTGTGTGTTACATTTTATATTTTATATCACTTTGCACTTGAGCGAAGAGCTTTCTTTCTTTCTTCTTTCTTTAGATCCCAAGGGACAAAAATTGTCATTCACTTGCGATGAAAAGAAAAGAATTTTTTTATACATACAGCAAGTATCTTGAGTACAGAACGTCTAATCCAAATCGATGCTGCATGTGATGTACCGATAGCATCTTTCTATCAATAGAAAATGAAGTGAAATTATTGGACAATAAATATTTGGGATCGAATGGATCGAGCGGATGTTGAAATTTGAACCTTTTCCATTTTCCACATGCACATGCATCTACAATCCGATCCGAAGTCTGCAGTCTAGAGTCGAGAGCTGTTTATTTAATGCGTGTACATTGTACATTCTATATTGTATATCGTTTGCGTCTACTTTCGGTATTATCTGTATTTTCTTTCCACCTTTCAACTTTTCTCTCTTTATTTTATGGACATTTATTGGGTCAGACTTGGTCATAAGCTCACGCAGAATGAAGAATGGGAATCGGAGGAACCTTTGCATTTCATGTCACATGTAACATGTAATAGGAACACCATCAACCATCAACAACACAGTAAATATGATCCCGTTCAATATTCAATAGGATTCATGTTGTCGACTCATTTGTTATTTGTTATTTGTCTATCTTTCTGTCCACTACTTTTGTACTCTTGATTCTGGATTCTGGATTCTGTAAAAGTATTGTAGATGGACGCACGACGAGCGTTGATGGGAACGGCGGCCACAGACATTTCATGTAAAAACAACTACCGTTCTTGTTTGTGTTTCACTCTTCCTTCTCCGTCGTATTCCTATTCCATGTTCCATATTTCCATTTGATGCAGTATATTTTGAGTTTCGAGTACTTTTAATTTATTTATCCAGTGCCTCAAATTAACGTCATAAAATTTTATTACCTTTCCCACATCATTATTTCAAATAGTTTCAAATAATCCGAATTACGGATAACGAATAATATGATGGAAATTACGTACCAGGAAAAGTCAACTCGTATTGTTTACTCGTAAAGTATAGGTACTATTTCATGTCTAGCTCTTTGTTCTCTGTAATTTTCACCCTATTAAAAAGGAAATGAGACCGGAGACTGGAAACTTGTTTTATAAAATTAGTCCAGCATCCAGCACTTAATTCAAGTTTTATTTTTGGACCCTTTCCAAATTCTGAATTAACAATTAGCGGACCACTCAAAGCATCAAAGATCAAACACCAAACACCAAACACGGAAATCGAAAGAATGGGAATATTAGATATTGGATTGTGGATGGATGGTTTGAAATTTGAAAAGGAAGTGGAATGAAACAGAAGATGATTCCACTTATGAAAAATGAAAGAGTAGAAAAAAATGTGCATTGTTCCTTTTCTTTTTTCTCTTTTCTTCTTATCATCCTGGAACATGAACACTGGAGTTTTTGAGTATTTTTAATGGATTTTTAGAACCACCCCCGATGATTGTCCATAACGATTCCTTTTTTGAAAACTAATCAAGGCCCATTTCACAGGATTTTTCACGGCTCTCAAATAGAAATGTTTAGTTGAGTTAAAAGTGCAGCAGTGAAAAACCAAGCCAAACCATTGCCATTATCACATGTTCTACAGAATGTGGTGGTGGTGGTAATAGATAGACAAAATATTACACATTTTGGAACAATAACGGAGCTGTCTCATATCCATAAGATTTACGGGTTTTCCAATTTCCAATACATACTTTTGGTTACTTTAGATAAGTATTTACAATTTACAATGTACTTATACAAAATGTTTAGAAGAATTGAGAGAGAAAGAGATGTTGTAAAAAAGGCATTCCCTTTCTTTCTTTCTTCTTTAGCGTCTCCTTTTTAGCCAGTCATTTACCAATAATTACATCAAGAATCAAGAGTCAAGATTCGAGACTGAGCAAATCATCAATAGCTAATCGTTAATACTCCATACTCCATTTTGTCCTGTTGAAGGAGAAGAGGAAGGAGGAACGAGGCGGAGGAAGGAAATACGAAAGAGGAATAAAGAATGAGAGTCGGTCTGCCTTGTGTGTGTCTTGTCCCTACTTTAAAAAAGTGATGTCGTAGATCTTAGCTATTGGGAAATGAAAGTCAGTGAGATAAGGGTTGAATGTTGAATGATGTTGGATGGTTCGGTTTTTGGCTCAAGTCGAGGAATAGGACGTTGGATTGGATCTGGACGGGTTTGTTATCTGATTAAATTTTTCAACATATTTGGCTGTGTCATCATCGTCCATCACAAATCACAAGACACAAGGAAGCATCAACCGAGGAAAATGTATCTAGTCTCTAGACTGTAGATTGTAGTTCAGTGTGGATTCAAAGAACACAAAACACAAGGAACAACATATAATCAAGTGAATATTCAAAGTTCCAACGTTTCAAAGGAGTGTTCTTTCTTCCAGAATCCAATATCCAGGACGGAGGATCTTTCCTTCATGAAACAAGTCTGAATATTCTTGGTCTTGTAATGCGGTGTGGTGTTGTGTTCATGGACAATATTTATCTGTCAAAGTACACACCTGGAATTATGGGCAGGTGTGTTGTTCCAACTTCCAACAACGTTATATTCGTATATTTGGGGAAGCATCTCAGTTCTTCCAGTGGTGTACAACATGATATAACTCAGCTCATAAGCATAGAGAGAGAGAAAGAGAGAGTGAGTAGAGAGTAGAGAGTGGGTACTTCTCAAGAGATTTAAGAGTAGACCTCAACTTCCCCATGCTTGTTTCTTCTTTTGTCCGAAGTCCAAATCTTCCTCATTGGGAGGTTCTTCTTCTTCTCCTTCTATACAATTACAGCATCTCTGTCTGAATTCTGTATTAAATATACTAATGCTTATGCCTATTGCCCATGCACATTTCATCCTTTAACCTAAAAGCCCGACAGCTTCTCTCCTTTCTTCCTCTTTTGCTGGATGCTCCGTTCGTAGATACTCTTTACGTGTGTGTTGTGTTGTGTGTAGTTTGTACCTTATGCACTTTTACCTTACACTTCCATCTCTATTCAAAAGGTTCCTCCTCAGATATTTTCATCCCTTCCTCGTAGAATAGAATACAGTTGAATGTGTAGTGTGTGCATACTTTGTAAATCCACGGAGTATGCTTACACATTCATATTCATATTCATAGAGATGTAGATACTTTGTACTTTGTACATTGTATCACAAATAACACACGCATCATATTATTATTATTTTTTCATTCTCTGTACTGTACATTGTGGATGTATAGAGAGAATTTTTTTCCTTTATTTTTTTCCTAGAGGTCCATTATTTCTATTACTATCTGTACAAATGGACTATGGACTATGGAGCTTTATAGAAAATAGAAAATAAGTGTGGACCTGTATGTGTGTGTGTGTCTGTTATATTCATTACTGTATAAGTAATCTCTGGTGATCTGCCAAGGAAGGAAAAGTAAAGCAGGGAAATGTATGTCGTCCACACAAAATAATAATAATAATAACAATAATAACAAGCCCCTGTGAGCTTATACAACATGTTCCATATAGACGATGCTAGGTGAAGTACCAGAACCAGGCAACTAAAGTTAAGGCGACCTACCCCTGAGTGCTGTGTGGCCTCATAATGTTCAATGTTCATCTCTCATATTTATCCGTGATGTAACAGAGGGAAAATTCAACTTGGAATAAATAACATAATCCAAGAATGAAAGTCTAGCCCTTTCTTTCTTTTTTCCTCTTTTTCTATTCATCGTCATCATCATCACTATTATTAATATTATTATTATTATTATTAATAAAGTGTGTATGATAGTTACATTGTAAATTGTGTATTATATGATCAAGCCCCTTTCTCTTTCTTTCGTATTCCAAAAGTTTGTAAATGACTGGATGTCGGTTGTCTGTATATCTGTTCCATGTCAAAACGTCAAATTGCATTTACAAACTCATCTGATGACCCTTAATGAAGCATCGTGGAACATGATGGAACGGATGTACGATGGACATTTGTGAATCAAAATCACATAATGATCTCCTGCCTGATTTTTTATTAGATGATGCGCTCTAAAGTCTAATCACTATCATTAATATGATATTGATATTATGATGAATAATGGATAATGAGTTTTGAATTTTGAGGAAACTTACTTGTATGATCCATAGACATTTTGACAGGTGCCGTGAACGCAGGACTCACGATTAGCACATTCATCGATATCCTTTAAAAAACACAAAAAGAATAAAAAAATTACATGAGGATGATGAACGTTAAATATTACACATTAACTACGTTAATAAGTTTTTAAATCAACTCAAGACAAAACAAAAGACGAGGTAAAGGCTTACAGAAAGACAGTTGGGTCCGGTGAATCCTTCATCGCAGATGCATCGATATCCGACAGCAGTGTCTTCTGGAATGCACTTGGCATCATTTTTACACGGACTGCTCCCATTTATCGTGCAGTGGTCAATGTGCTCACAATTAGCCCCTCGATAACCCGGTGAACAGCTACAGGTATAATTTTCCAGCGACTCCAACTTACACACGCCATTTTTACACGGATTCGACTGACAAATATTCGGCACTTCCAGTTCACAGAAGGACGAGGTGAATCCGATCGGACAGTCACATTCGAAAGTGGGTGCGGATTTAGGCTTCATCACAACACGACAGGAGCCACCATGTTCACAACGAGCTTGAGACGTGTGACATGGATTCGGATATTGACAGTATTCTCCAACGTAGGTATTCGGACATCTGCAAGACGAAAAACAAGGAAAAAATTGAATTAATAAATATGAAACTTCTTACAAGATATCTTACAAGCTCATTAAAAATATCTCAATTATCAATAATCTGAGTCTCCAGACACCAGATTCATTTTCGTTTTCATTTTAATTTCCAGTCGTGTATAAAGCATAGGGGAAAATGCACGTTGAACTCCTCGCAGTTCTTGTTTATTGGAGAGTCATTAAATGATTTGATTACACAAGGATTCAATTCCAATTCAAATTCAAGCGTGGAGGTAGGTAGTTTTTTCCAACTTGTTGTTCTCTCTGTGCTTTTTTGCTGTATGCTGTACGATGCATACCTAATACTTAGTGTTTAATGCCTACATGAAGTAAATGCGAATCATAATTTAAATCGACGTTCATCATTATTTATTGGAAAGTTTGACGGACGGACGGGCGAAACAGTGAGAGAAGGAGCGAGCGAGCTGCACAACCAACATCCAACACTTGATACAAGTGATTTTTTTCTCCCTCTTTTTTCCACTCTCATCTCGAAACTCAAATCTCAACTGTGCCTTTTTTCAAAGTGTTGTTTTCTCTTGTCTTGTCTGGTCTTGTGTTTTGTATTTTGTATTCATTTTCCCAATTTTTTCCCTATCTGCTTCTTCTTTTTTCTCTCCGCTCAAAAATCAAAATCAAGTCGAGTTGAGTCAAGAGTTTAGCAGTGTGTAATAGCAGATAAATGTATGTATATATCTTGAATTTTGGATCTCCTCCACACCATAAAGTTTAGGCGGGGGTTCTCTTCTCTAGCAGAAGCAGAAAGAGGATGAGGAAAAAGGTAAACTCTAAACTGCTTTCTATATCTCGAGACTCGAGACTCAAGACTCGATATTCAAGAGATGCACATCATAGATCGATCAACTCTTCGGGTGGGCCATTAATTTCGCATTCAACTAAATACAAAAGTATAGGCATTTTATACATTTTTATACCATGTAAAATGTACGCAGAACACAGAGTGAACGGTGAACACACACGGATTTATTTGTCATATTTTACTCGTTCACTGGTGAGACTTGAAGGGAATTTGACACATGTTTTATCCACGAACAAATACAGTATCAATATGTACATTGTACATTGTACATTGTATGTGTAACAAGTTACGAGGCAACTTGAACTCTCACATGAAGAAATCGATCGATCCGCCGATTTTGATTCATCTCTCTTTTATCCAATAAACATTGTACACTTTGGATTTTGGATGCATAATCTTTTATCTTATTAAATTAAATTGCTCCTGTCTTTAATTTATTGTCAAAAATAAATTAGAAACACTAATGGCCTACTTCACACACTTTATCAACAATCTAGAGTCTCGAGTCTCGAGTAATAAAAATGATAAATCCTGAACAAAAATCAAAAGTAAACTAAAGACGATTTGATTAGAATAGAAAAGAAATAATCATAATAATCATCCAAAAATCTATTATTATCTCATTTTTCTCTCTCCCTCTTTCGGGTTGAGTGCTCTCTCACTCTCTCTGTCTCTCTTGATTCTTCTTGATACTCAATAAAACGGATTGGGTCAATCGGGACGGTAAATGGCAAATGAGTGTCACACGATTGTATTATTAATAGATATGTGAATGTACATACGGCATGCATAAACAAAGTGTGACTCCCTCTCTCACAAATTCATTGTGAGTTGTCAATTGTCAATGGGGGGAAATCGGGAATCATTAAATGCTCATGTATCTACGAGTGTGCTGTGTATTTTATGTATCAGCTATGTTTTTATTATGTACAGATAAGAATTATTACAGTAAAGGACTGACAGTCGTCAGGAATACCTACATCTTCTCCAATAGCACACAGTGTTTTGTTCTGTTCCGTTGTCTCGTGTTGTATCGTGTTATTGTACGGGAATCGAAAGAATAGGATAAAGTTATCAAGTGTATCCGCATTGGAAATATTCAAATATTCAATATTCAAATCTCCGTCTCTGTCTCAGTCTATGTATATTTGTTTTTGTGTGTACTCTACTGTTAAACAAGTTGGATTTTGACTGTCTACTGTCTATAATATGAAGCATAGAGTACAGCGAACATGGAACAAGTGAGCATATACTGCGTATTATGTATGTATGGGTTGCACTGACAGAGAAAAAGAGCGTGGGAATGAAGAACAGATTGCAAGTAAATCTGTGGACTGCTCAAAGCTCAAAGCTCAAACCCTGCATATTGTACACTGTACGTTGTACATGGAGAATATGTACATGTTTTGCCCTTCCTGGGTTCCTGTCACCAATGACTGTGACTGTGCTTCGCATGGATGTGCGTATCTCTATATTCTACACTCTATACTCTATATGCTCTTCCATAAATACATGTGTAGTGGGTTATCTCCAGAGACCATACACCATACGATATGAACTATCAAGACATATCAACATACAAAGTTGAACCCTATCTGCATACTCTACACTATACAGATTTATCCACTGTATTTTGTATTTTTACTGAAACGTCCGGTTGCGGTTTAATTTCTGGGAAAAGGGTCAAATCTCTAATGAATTTGAATCTTGCTGATCCTACTTGACTATCCACACCAAACCAAACCACATCAGACCATGTGCGACTCTTCACTACCCTTTTTTTTACCGAATTGACACATTTCTGTTTTCTGTGTGAAACAAAATACTATGATATTTTTCCATTTATCTGTATTCAGTAATCAGTAATCAGTGGTCAATGACTGACTACTGACTAGTGACTATTGACAAGAGAGAACAAAGATGAGATGCTCCGTCTCTTCTTCATTCCTCATCTTTTTTCTTTAAGATCTTAAATAATAAGTATTAAATGTAAAATATGCATCACTTGATTTCCCTCTCTCTTTCTTTCATAATTGGTAATTGATAATTGACACTTTGTAATGGATGGGAAAGGAAAATCAACGGACATCTTCATTCTTTAGTCTTTAGTCTTTATCATTTACTAATGACTCAAAACTCAAAAGCCGTTTCCTTTCCTTTCATTTGTATTAAACGTTGATAGTGGATATCATTGTGAGTTGTATACTATAAGTTGTAAAATAAACCCCGTTCAATTCGATTCGATTTCTGAGAATCATTTTCAATGATAATGGCTGATGCGCACTTATGTTTATTAATATTGTATCATTCTTCCTTTTGTATTGTGTATTCTGTATTATGATTATTATTGATGAATTTATTTATCAAGTCATTTCGGACCGTGGGATAAACTTTTACACATGTTGTCTATTTCTTGCTAAAATATTATGGTTGATTTTCCGAGACTCACTTGTTATGCAAGAAATTATTACAAATAAGTAGCAAATTCCTTTCTGTTAATGATTCTGAGCTGGAGATTGGATTGGGATTTGTTCATCTATTATGTGATTGTGGCTAAATGCATATTGAATAATGAGGAACGAAGAAGAGTAAAAAAGTGCTTTGTCCTTTCTCTTTCTGTTTGTGAGCTGGAGTTTGGAGTCTGGAATGAGGAATGAGTAACAATCAGAAGCTGAACGAAATGTTTTTTGTATGTTCTGATATGATTCTGCGGTTACAATTACAATAAAAGAGAGAAGAAAAAAATGATTTCTTGTAAATTACGATGATTTGTGCAAAATTTGTTTGTATGGAATAGGGAATATGGAACGAAATCAGTGTTAATTACAAACTGCGTAAACTATCTTCTTCTCTCTCTAATCTAATGACGAGTCTCTCATCTATATCTAATGTCTATGTAAAGTAATATTATCATAGGTTTTCTTTACAAGTACTCTCTTTTCTCTTCTCCATTCTCCATTCATTTAACATTTAATCCTCCATATCATCTTTTCCTTCATCTCTTCATCTCTTTATCTCGTGTGTATCTATCTGTCTCTTAACTCTTAACGCAATTTAACGCACTGATGATCAGCCACTGTGTAATCTTTGATGTTGGATGTGCGATACTCGCTACTTGCTTCTTGCTACTCGCTGTTTGCATGGGTGCTCGACGAGAACCGAGAACCAAGTGAAAAACTAAAATGCTACTCCTTCTCCGTATTTTGGTTATCATCTTCATCAACCCGTGTAAAGTAAATTGTAAATATACTCCGCATTACACAATACACAATACACCGCATATCAATGTATAGAATGTAGAATGTAGAATCTAGATGGATAAATATTATATCATGTCTCATGAATCATGTACAGATTAATCCAGAGGAAAATTATGGGTATTTAAGATAAAGGACAAAGTTTATCCTCTCATTAAACAAGGGAGAAAAAAAGCTCCACTGTTTTCTCTTTTACATCTTCATTCAACATTCAACATAAATAATAAACATGTACACAGAATAAAATGTATGCACGTAATATTTATCATTTATACTCTCAAACTCTAACATTTCGTTCATCGTTCATCGTTTATTCTGGGTGGCACTCAAAGCTCAAGACTCAAGACTCATTGAGTTTTGGAGTCATAGAGTTTGTGTGGAAATAGTTGTCACTGTGATTATCATTGTCATTGTCATTGTGATTATCCGTATAAATTTGTATAAAGTATAAATTGTGACAGAGATGAGAAACGAAGAATGAGGAATGAAGAACGTTACTGCCGGATGATTTCCAAGTATTTAATCCCTCCACACAAAATATATACAAAACGTAGTATCATCATCCTCAATCCTCAGAGTGTTGAATGGAATGGACTGTTTATTATTATTATTATTTATTATGCATTTTTATGCACAGTAGAGGATAAAATATAAAGTATGAAGTATGACGCTCCATTATTTTTTACACTGTGTTCTATGTTCTGTGGAGCTTTGAGTTTGGAGATTGGAGACTAATCCTCAATTGGATGTCCAAAGTCCAGCTACTAGAATTACGCTAATGTCTGCTCCGTTACTCCATTCCATTCCATTTTTTATCTACAAGTCACCTGCCTCCTTCTTTGCATAACATACAGACAGATAATATGAAATGTACATAGTGTTTAGTTTGTAACATATTCTATAATATTCTGTCATCATCATGATGGAAGAATTTAAAGATAAAATGTTTGTTTTTCCTTTCATAAATTTCATAAAATGTTCAGCACTCCACAGTGAAGCGATGGCGTTTATTTATTGTTTATGAACTCTCCTCACTCCTCACGCTTCGTCTACCCGTCAACAAGGAACTTGACTTGATGCTTGTTGTGGTGGTAAATCTTTCATGATTTTATGAGTAGTCAACAAGGTGTATCTCTAATCTTTGTATTTATATTTATATTTAAAAGTGTATTCGTATTGAATGTTGATTTTGTAATGATGATTATGATGATGATGACAGGTCGAGTCAAATTCTAATTAAATAGAGCGCCCATTCTGTACTCTTTTGGAAAATTAAAATTTCTACCAAGTGAAATGATGTATGCAAAACATTTGTTCAGTGGTTTGAACAAAATTATGTGTTGCACTGTGTGCTTATCTCTCTGCATTTGTATTTTGTATCTTGTATCAGAAATAAAGTGAACTGTGGAGTGTTTGTTTAATAGCAAATAGCAGGAGTAGACATTTTCATTTTTTCCATGTTGTCTTGTCTAAATATTAAATACGCGTCTCACCTGTCGCACTTTTCTCATTTGGGTTTTTGATAAGCCCATGTATTTTGCTCATGTTATAAAATGTACGGTGCACAACCCACTCATCACTCATGTTGCTTGTTCTTGCTCTTGTTTACTTGAACGTACTGGCCTCATTCCCACATTCACAAATATAGCTTTTATTTTCTCTATCGCTCCCGTATTTCCGACTTTTTTTTTACATACTATTGATCACTACTCTATTTACATTATTATTATTACTATTCTCTGTTGGTCATTTGATGCATTAGGAATTCAATTTGTTGTGATATTGGTTCATTAGCATTCAGCATTTAGCATTTAGTATGCTGCTGAAATACGTTTGTCTAATGGGACGGATGCAAATGAGGTATTAAGAAGTAATAAGTCAGTTGGTAGTTTACATATCCTCGATAAATATCAAGATAAACAGGGAAATGAACGTCTATGCTCTGTGCTTTGTAATTTGTAATCTATATGAAATATTTATATTTATCTATCTCTAGTCTCTGCAGTTTAACTGCAATCTGCATAAATGTAGTCAGCATCATATTAAAAGGACGATGATATGATCGTATCGGATCCTGTCCTATCGAGAGATCAGAATCTCATCAGTATTGGAATTAATAATGTTTGTTTTGCAAAGGTGGGGTCAACAAAAACAACAGCTTTGCAAATAGCAAATAGACTGCATATTAAAACACCGTACACTGTACAGTGTACACCAATGTGTATTTGGTATTTGGTGTAGGAAATCTTGACAGCTCATCTATGATACATGTGCTACATGCTAAAATATCAGATAAACAACAGCGACGACGATGACGAACAACGAACAAGATGAAGTTGGAGACTGGAGATTTGAGACTCGACTTCGAGACACTGCACACAAATACAAATGTTAGCTTTGCAAATACAAAATACAAAATACAATTTTTATATTTGTACTACTGATTTGCGTCTCTCTGTTTCTCTGCTAACTCTTAACTCTACTTTAATTTTATGGCTGTCAGAGTCAGAATGTCAATCTTGAATTTTGAATTCTGAACTTTTCTGGTCGTCATTCTCCATTTTCCATCCACCGGCAGTCGTAGTCAACAACTTTACTACCTTTGTTATTTTTCATCATGTATCCACTGACTAAAAGTGAATTGTGTGTAGCCGCGCTCGTTGGCCATAAGTCCATTAAAAATTAGGTGCTTGTGCATGTAATTTTGCAAAGTAATTTCAAGAGTAGCTACTCCTTTTACAAGTCCACGGACCACATTACCATTTACTCTGTACACATTACATATTATATTATATATTGTACACAGTACACACCATGTCAATGAAATTAAATGAAATAAAACATTGCCGATTTGGAGGATCGAAATTCGAGGCAGAATACAAATGACAAATGGCGAATGGCGAATGAAGCTTTGTGCTACGTATAAAGTGAAATGCTGACACAGGGCTGAAAGAACGACGTTAATTTAATGTGTATATATTGTACAGTATATAGTGTGTACTTTATACTGTGTATAAAAAATAATGTGTGTAATACTAGACCAAGACAGAGAGTTGTAAAGTAAATAATGAGTTTTACAGAGCGTCACATGACAAAAAGCAAAAAGCAGTCTCAGCAGATGTACAATGTACACTGTACACACTACACACTACACACATGATACGATACGACACAACGATATGCTACGTATTATTATTGACATGTTTTCTTTTTTCAAGATGAGGACTAAATAATAATATTATTATTATTGGTTGGCTTATCGCATCTCATAAATTGTAAATCGTAAAAATGTAAACTAGATTCTACATTTCGCCATTCCAAACCAAACCGAGTCAAGTCACGTCAAGGCTTTTGAATTTTGAATATTGAATAAACATTACGAGTCGCGATTCAGCAAACCTACCACCAAACTAAAGAACAGCATCTTGCTATAAAAATAAATAAAATAAAATGTAATGTAATGGATCCAAATCCATGTCACTGTTGATATTGATTATTCACTATATAGTCAGAAAAATAAATGGAAACCATCTTAACAAAGACTTTGATGGTTTGAGTTTTGAGTTTCAAACGCGAGTAGGAAACAAAAAGTCATTTTCGGAGTAAAGATAGTACAAATTACAGTGTACAATTTATATGTACGTCAAATTAACATTGAACATTGATTAAATAATGTAATCAAATGTGGAATTTAATTTAGTCTAAATCTCCTTTAATTGTGCGTTGTGAGGATGAAATCTAGATCTCGTCTGTCTTTTTTTCTTTTTTTTCTTTTTTTGTTCTGTCTCTGTCTCTGTCTCTTAATTTATACAAATAATGAAAATTTCGAGTAAAAAATGGTAGAAAGGAGACAAAGGAGGAGATTCGTTGGTGGATTACATTAGATTAGATTAGATAGGATTCGTCTGGATTGGATTGCTTGTTGGTGTTGTGTGTTCCACATGCATGTATTACTTCTCGTCATCGTTGTCCTATTCGTTTTCGTATTCGTTTTCATGTTCGTCCTCAACATCCTCAAGTATGACTTACTTCCAACTTCCAACTTACTTGCGAGATGAGCACGAGGCACCTGCAAAGTAACCAAGTATTCGGCAACAGGTGGCCAGCGAGAACCAACACCACGCTGGAACAAGACGAAAGAAAGAAGGAGCACAGCTTTGGCTTTGGCCTTTGCTTTAGCTTTAACTATTACTATTTACAAGGACCATGAACGTTTCAGACTTGAGACTTGAGACTTGAGATTTTCAACAAGAACAAGAATAGAGCCGAGACGAGAAGGGAACAAGAAGAAAAAGTAGTCTTTAACCTTGTATAATGTATAATGGATATAAGACGAAGGAAAAGGGTTGACTTCCATAAAATGTACAATGTACACTATACATTCACAGAGCTACGTTATATTCTAGATTCTGTACTCTAGATTCTAGATGCAGTAGACATATTATAGCATGTAGCATGTTTGTACATGGTACATAACCAAATATACCAAGGAAATGGGAAATGTCTGTTCCTTGTTGTTTTTCTTGTTCAGCTCCACACCAAACCAAACCAATCCACACCACTCCAAAGTAAAGTGGGTAAAGTGTATCAAGGGGGCTGGAGACTGGAGACTGGAGAAAAAGAAGATGGAAGGAGAGTGAAACATATAGCGATGCCGAGATTAGTATATTTACAATGTACACTATGTGTGCATATAAATATCTATATATCTATATAGGAAGCTACCCGGACCTCGAATCTCAAATCAGGAATCAGGACCAACCACCTCGTCCTTCTTTCTTTTTCTCTCTCTCTTTCTCATCTGCTCTTCTACATGACCTCTTGAATCTTGAGCGCTTCAGTTCTACCAACTTGTAAGAAAACGAAAAACTAGGGAAATAAGAGAGGAAAGATCCCTATTTCTTATCCTTATTCTTATCCCCTACCCAATTACAATCCACAGTTTACACTACCCAGTTTTAAACCACTTGCTCATTGCTCCTTGTTTCTCCTTCCATTTTACTCACCAAAATCCCTCCATTTTTATACTATTTACCCCAATTTCATCTTTCGTCTAATGAACATGAAATTTCAATTTTTAAGCCCCTAAACTCTAAACAAATAGTAAATGATGAATGATAAATAGTCATCAACGTAAAGTGCACATATTGCATTGTTTATTGTTTAGCTATTGTCCATTCCTAAAGCTTGGATGATTTTTCAATTTTCAATAATTTTGACTAGAGTCTAAAGTCTAAAGTGTGCATTGTGCATGACGAGTCTTTAGTAAGCCGGATTTCTGATTTGTGGTGGTGTTATTGATAGCTGATAGCATTTCTGGAACCTTTTTTTTTCTTTATTTTGACTAATACACACTTAAATCATGTTCCGTAGTTCTACATTTCTATTTGACTTTATTTTGAGTTTTGAATTTTGTATTTTGAATGACCAACGCAAAAGAGCTATTGATCATGAAACAGGCAGTCTAATATCTATAATATCTAGTACTTGTGACTTGTGATTGTGATATTGTATGAAAACTACATATATTTAAGGATGCATACATGCTTATCAGTTATCTCTCTTTTCAGCGTTCAATAATAAGAAAGGACTTGACTTTAAACAAAGGTATGATAAAAGTACAAAGTGCGAGGGAACCTGTCAAATGTCAAATATCAAAGCATTGATACATAAATATTTTTACACATTCACACTGCACATTTACACTCGCAGTATAGTTAACTGGTATCTGGTATGGAGTGATTGAGAAAAAGAAGAAAAGGAGAACCCTTGACACTTTACCATTTACACTGAACGAGAACCTCAATCCAGTTCCAACTCCAAATCTAAGTTTAACTTCAATTTCAACTTCCAGCCCGTGCCATCGCAAAGGCTTAACATTCACAAGAAACATAAAAGTGCCCTCGATTTATGATATGATACGATGCGATACTATCTTTCTTGAAGTGTATTATAGATTATAGCCGTACTCTTTCTTGGCTTGGATATACCTTTTGAATGTTGAATGTTGAGGAGTTTAATCGATACAGTGTACAGAATGTCTATGTCTATTATATTTGTATTTATACATCAATCCACAATCCACTTGAAAGCCCAATTACAACTAGGGGAAATAAAAATGAGCAAATGTCCTTTGGCCTTTTAAGTTTCCTCCTCCGTTTCTCTTTTTCCTATGTCGATTGTCCATGTGTTTATATTTTATATACATATCTTGAGACTTTGGCCGGGTACAAAATAATAGGATTAAAAAATCAGAGGAAATTATTAAGGGGAAATACAGTATAAATGTAGGTGTAGGTTGTAGGTAGTTGGTAGTTGGTAGTGGATACCTTAATATACATGTATTATGTATAAAAAACAGAGAGCTACACAAAATTTGAGCTGAGTCGGGTCAGTCATGAACATGAACCATGAACATGTATTAGAAAAATTGAAAACTTGTTCAAAAGTCATGTTGATACTGTTTATCCTTTATCCCTCAAAAACAAGACAAACAAAGGTAATTCCTCTAGCTCAGCCTTTGTCCTATTTCTTATTGGTATTTTTAACTCTCCACACTTTGTATCTATACAATCTACATTGTACATGGTTATTATTATAATATTTCTGGATATAGATATATTAAGGACATAGGTTGAATATTAAGCTATTCTTTTTTTTGACTGACTTTGACCGACAATCAACAATCAACCTACACTGAGCAAAACACGACAAGACAAGACAAAATGGAGTCCCAAAAAACTGCAGAAAATTGTGTTAAAATGTAGAATGAAACGTAAAGTCTTTTCAATGTTGAAGGTAAAAATCACGATTATTGTTCAACATTCATGTGCAACGTAGAATGTAGCATGTAGAAGATTCAACTTAAACTATCAACGAAGACGGCCAGAGCTGCTCTTTGATTTTTGGTTTTGATTCTCTTGGAACTTGGAACATTTAGCATACACAATTCACAAGGAATGAACATGTAGGATGTAGGATAAAGAAAGAATCTTGTTCTTTTTGTGTGATGACGGACTCATAAAGAAAATGGAGAGAGTAAAGTACAAAATGATCATAAAGAACTTTTCTTGTCTTGCTTTGTTGTTGTTTTTGTTGTTGGCTCGTTATAATATTGTTGAAAACATATTGCATATGCTGTATTGTACCAGAGATGATTTCAAACTCGGAATCAAGTTTGAAATTAACATATTTCATGGCTAAAGGGAGAAATTGTAAATCCATCGGTAGATATGATATGCAAAGTTCTCTGAGCTCTGGTCTGTACTACTAAATCAACGGAGAAACACGCTTTGAATTTTATACTGTGTATATACCTGGACTCAACACACATATCGCTATAGTATACTTACATACACAATCCACAGACACATAATTTGAAATGTGAACTTGACTTTGAAGTTTAAAGTTTATGGAAAAATTAATACTAGACAATCATGTTGGAACAATATGATGAAACAATGATGAATCTCTATTCGTTATTCTGTATTTTGTCTTACCGTTTAGCAGAATCCTATGTACAAAACTCAAAAGTAAGTATAAAAATCAAGAATACCATCAACCATCAACCATCCTGCGCACAACATTGTAAATTTATAATTATTATAAATTATAAATTAGAAAAAAGAAGCAAAGCTACTTTGTATTCCACCCAAATCACATTCAAAATTCAGAATTCAGAGTCCAGAGGAATGGGAGACAGGATCATAATTTTCCTTCTCATTTTCAGTACACATAAGATAATCATGCTATAAAATAATATAAAAGACGAGTATTTCACCGGAATAACCCATCAGAATAATAATGGTAATCGTTGGCATCATGTACCGACTAATTGCATTATTTTCTCTCTCCCATCTACTATCAGTATTGTTTTGTATTGTGAATTTTATTGGGATTAGGCTGCTCATCAGATGATCAAATGTCATGAAAGAACAAAGACTTTGGTACGGCTAATAATCGTATAAGATAATTTTCGTAATATTTTGTAGAAAACAGTTTTTCTTTATTCATAATTCATACACACATGTATAAAATATTCCAAGGGTCCTTTGAAATCCATGTCCATGTCCTATCGTATGCAATCTACTATTTACTGTGTGTGTAGAGTGTAGAGTTTAGAGTGTGGATTGTGGACGCCTTTGTTGTTGGCTGTTGGTTGTTGTTTATGATAAAGGAAGGAGCAGTCGGACGACGACACTCCAGTATGTTGTGTGCATTCAGCCATTAGTTCCTATCCAACTCCATCATGTACATACACATGTTAAAGTTCTCTACTCTGTACTCTGTACAAAGAACCTCAGACTCACAAGCAAAGCAAAGGCACACGGACATGTTGGTTGTGGAACGTAGGAACGAGAAACGAGGAACGAGATACGCGTAGAACGTAGAGGAAGGAAGGCAAAGGTAAAATCATGCCCCGAAGGGCATACAGAATATCAGTGCACAGTTTAAGGTTTAAGGGACTCGGACCCAGTGAAGGGGATCTGCTGCCTCATTCTACGTTCTACATGTTCAAATCCAGTTTATCTATACTCTACTCTATAATATACGTTTATATAGAATATAATGAATGGAGTGTCTCAAAAAAGTACATTTTGTTTTTCAACGAATTGCCTGTTGCTGGTTTTCTGCGTTTTGGTTTTGAGATAAATCTGAGAAATCTGAAATTTGTAAACGACTTGTGTATTCGTAAAATATCATCTCAATTGTCATTGTAATTGACGAGTAATTTCAAAAACTTTTTAAAAATGGCTAAACTTTGACCTCTTGACCTTTGAACTACAGAATTGAGGCGTATAATATTAATTATTAATTACTAATGAAAGTGACTCATTAAATTAAAACGGGGAATATTCTGAAAGAAAATAAAAATCGGAAAAATTGTTTTTGGGACACTCTATTCTGTGATATGCCAAGGCTGTTTCCAGTTTCCAGAGCTTTCAAAAATCCCTTGTATGTTGTACAGAGAACAGAGTAGATAGTAGAGTTGGGCCCTTATGCTGAGTCTAGAGTCGAGAGTGTATGTGTGTTTGTGTGTGTGTGTGTTCATGCACCTCTTTGAATTGAACGAGCAAGCAAGCGAGTGAGCTGTGGCTGTCTCTCTCTCTCGCTATCTTTGCCTGCCTCACTGTCTGCCTACATTTGCTTTCTACCCTCGAATCTCCAAGCGTGGGAAAAACATCCATCCATTCCATTCCATCAAGCCAGCAGAAGTAGAAGGACGAGTAACACGCACATGCATACATCCATGTAGACTGTAGACATGTAGATATGCTCATAGTCCATAGTAATAATAATACTACTACTTTTTATCATGTATCTTGTATGTATCATCCATAATCCATATGCATAGCCTGTTTTTTTGTAGTCATATAAACTTTTTAACTTTGTGCATCTGGAATCTCTGACTGTCTGTAGTTTGTAGTGTGCAGTGTGTATTGTACTTTGTAGTTACATTGAATATACGAATATACGAGATTCATCCTTCACAAGAATTCTTTTATACGTGTATGTATATTTCTGTATATTTTTGTATCCTGCTACTAACTACTTAATACTAAACTAAATACTACTGTATCTTCCATATCCTTTCGTTTTCTTCTTCTTATTTCGTTCTTCTTTCTTTCTTCTTTCTTTCTTTCTTTCGTCAGTCACTTGCGCATCATCATTCTACCACTTTGTTCTCATATAGATCCTCTCCTTCTTCTTCTTTTGGTTTTGAGACTGTCTATCTATCCATTATTTATCCATGTGCATAACATAACATAACATACTACGTAATAGGAATAGGAATAGGAATAGAACTCACTCCTATAAAATACTTATGAATATAAATACTTTTATTATGTCTTTTTATTCAACATTCAACATTCAATATGTAATATGTATAACAAGTTCAAAGTAGTCAGACTCAAGACTCTGTAAGTTATTGTATAATTCCAAGTGTTTTTTTTTTAGTTTTCAGTTTTTAGCCTACCTACTGCAACTACAACTATTACTATTAGGTAGTTGTTGTCTTTAGTCAAAATTTGAAACCGGCTTCCAAACACCAAATACAGATATGTACGTAGATACTAGGTAGACAAGTTCATGCATAGTCCATCCTATTTTGTATATATAAGTTGTATCTAAACCAAAGTAGGCACTTTTGGTTGGATGTGAGATGTGAGATGTAAAAGATGTAAGATAATTTCAGGTGCAACTCTGAACAATCAAGAAATTCTTTTGAAATTGTCTATAAACTACAAAGTTCCCATTTATCTTCCATACTATTTTCTACGCTGTAAGCTGTAATCTTTTCAATTTGTCAGAAACTACTGAGTGAAAAAAGACGAGTTTCAACTTGTATTCCATAACATCAGACATCAGCCTCTAGAGCTAGACTCTAGTCTAGTCCAGTACAACATTTTAACATGTTAAATCCTAACCTCTCAGAAATCATACTAATTTAATTAGTATATTCCTTTCTTTTTTTATACCTTCACTCCTCACTAATCTAACATACTGAATCATGGAGAACTGAGAAGATGCATTTATTCAAATTTTTCTCTGCTTTTTTCTTCACTCAGAAGAATTAAGAAACCACTACATTTTACATAACAGAAAATAAAATATATAGGTGACTTACTCGCAATGTCCTTCACCCATCCGACTTCCTTGCAGACATCTTGCTCCGTGTTTACACGGATTTGGTGAACATGACAAACCTGGGTGGAAAACAAAGACAAAAAATATTATTACTTGTTTTTATATACTTGACTCACTGTAGAATTTAACATTTGTAATTTAGAGAATGAATGAACTCTTTATCATTTATCATAAAAGTCTGGAGACAGTGGGGAATTTTTGTTTTTTTGTTGGTGGGATGTAACATTTTTCAAAGTTCAAATGTACAAAAGGAGAAGGACAATTAATTGTAAAAAGTAAAAACTGTTGCTCTTTCTGTCATCAGTCGGCATCAACATTCACAATGCACAATGCAACTACAGCATTGACTCTACATTCTACATGTGTAAATT
The DNA here is from genome assembly GCA_034698265.1 of Sminthurinus aureus. NCBI lineage: Eukaryota > Metazoa > Arthropoda > Collembola > Symphypleona > Katiannidae > Sminthurinus > Sminthurinus aureus. Next base: position 21,254 of record JAQGBH010002740.1, read on the forward strand.
GTAAATAATGATAAAAAGTTTCATAATCATGATAATCATATGGGATATAGGGTAGTGTAACTTGGTGCATAATGCATAATGAATGAGAATGAAAATGAGCGGAGCGGGCAATGAAAAACAAGTCACACAACACAGAGCAAATGAAAAATCCTTGTGAAAAAAAATTCCTTTGTGTGTAAATAAATACGGCCGTCCATTGCTCATGCTTCATACTTCATACTTGATACTCCTACTCAAAGCTCATAGCTCAAAGCTCGTATTTAAATTCATACGGGCATGGAGAAAAAAAGAAAAATTTCATTGAGAAAAGGTACATGGTTTTGAGTTTTGAGTTTTGACTGATAAAGTAATAATAAAGGATTATACAATAGACAATTGAAGGAAAAGCACTGAAGTACCATGCTCAATGCTCAGTGCTCATATCTTTCATTCCTATGTGTTGTCTGTCTGTCTGTCCATTGACAACAGTGAACAGCTTTTTTATATGTTATGTAAGTATACTGTACACTTTACACTTTACTCTTTATATTTTGTACGTTAAATCTCAACTCATGTTGATTTATCTGTGTGAACTTGTCGAGTTTTATACTAAAATAACTAATAATATCCACAATCCACAAGTGCACTATATCATATACCTATATCTAGTACCAAGTATATCGTCAGTAGTATATCATCGTCATCATTATGTTGTGCACTGACATTGTAATGTGTTATGTTGTGTTCACTGTTCACTGTCTCTCTGCTCTATTCTCGCATATTTCCGCTTTCCCATGAAACTATGAAAGAGAAACCGGAAGCGTGGCAAGTGTGGAGGCACAGATTGTCTAATTCCTGTCCTAAGTTCTCTCCAAAGTCAGGCAGTGAGGCAGTGAGACTCGCTCCTTCTCTCTCTCTCTCTCTCTCTCTCTCTGTTGGTCTCAGCTCTCAGTTCTCAGTTTCGGTCGTGGTGGTAGGAGAAAAGTCCCGACTAATACAATTTTATCATCTTTCTTTTTATTATTACATTAGTCTTGCATATCTTACACGCAGTCGTTTATCGCCCACAAAAAAATGAAAGAAAATGAACCAACCAACAACAAGTTTACTCTTTTCTCTCATGGGAGAGCCAAACTCTCTTTTTCTCTCTCTCTGTTGAATATGTGAACTTTGTTTCTTTTTCATGATTCGTTTTTCATCCACTTTTTTCTCCTGTTACTCTCTTACGCCGAACATTTGTCAAGTTTCATGTCAATTGTATTTAGTTTGGAGTCCTGAGTATTTTTAGATCGTGCCACGCACTAGATACGAGATACGAGTTGCTGGATATCTAGAATATCTAGTCCGTTTTATTTCTCGTATTATGGTATTGTGGTAGTCCAACAGAAATGGTTAAAAGGAGATTCTATACCTCTTGATTCTGAATTTAGCTTTAAATTTACATGTGTCTTTGAAACAATGAATAAGAGAATAAGAGTCATCGATAAAAAATAAAATAAAGGGTACACACTACACACGTTACACGATATTATGAGCTAGAGTGAGTTAATTACATAATAATATTATTATTTATTATAATATTATGTTTTAGCCCGAGGACAACCAAATA
>JAQGBH010002741.1:0-22837 GCA_034698265.1 Sminthurinus aureus
ACACTTTCACACACTTTCACACACTTTCACACACTTTCAAACACTTTCAAACACTTTCACACACTTTCACACACTTTTAAAGACTTTCAAACACTTTCAAACACTTTCACACACTTTCACACACTTTCACACACTTTCACACACTTTCACACACTTTCACACACTTTCACACACTTTCAAACACTTTCAAACACTTTCAAACACTTTCAAACACTTTCAAACACTTTCACACACTTTCACACACTTTCACACACTTTCAAACACTTTCAAACACTTTCACACACTTTCACACACTTTTAAAGACTTTCAAACACTTTCAAACACTTTCACACACTTTCACACACTTTCACACACTTTCACACACTTTCACACACTTTCACACACTTTCACACACTTTCAAACAGTTTCAAACACTTGCCACTTGTCTTTCGTAAGTTGATGGGTTTTGATTACGCTTACTGGCTTTCGGAAAAATGTATACAAAAACAAAAATTTTGTAGCCGATTTCGGCATTTTTTCTTGAAAAATTACGAAAAAATCCAGATTAGTCAATTTAAAAAATGCTGCTTGTAGAAAGGCCAGTGGCGCCACCTTTCATTGGTGTGTATTCGTGTCTAGACGATGTCTACTGAAATTTTATCCAGATTCTTTGAAAGATAAAAATTTTAGAATCGATTTACGTATATTTTTCCGTATAGTTTTTGTGTAATTCAAAAACCCGTCGCATTTTGAATTTGGCGCAACTTTCGACACTTTGGTATGCACATTTGACGCTTATTGTTTGTTTTTGGTTCATTTTGATTTAACAGGATACATTTTACAGCTATAGTTCCAAATTCAGTCTCGGTATCTCGGTATAAATTTTCAGACATGAAATCGTATTGCTTATACTCTATATACTTGACAAAATTAAAAATTGATAATTGGCAGTGATGTTTATTCTTCTTCAGTGAGCTTTTTTGCTTGTTCACTTATCACTCCAGTTTTACGGCGACTGTAATTTTCTAGATCGCTTAGACATCTTTTGATCTTGTGATCTACATATATGTTTTGTGCCGTACCACCCTGTATTTTTTACCATTTAATTAAATGTCATGTCAATGGAGATCAAAGCTTTATAAATTAACCGGTGTCAAAATCAACAGCCTGATATAGCGGAACCTCTCTTTCACTGGAAGCTTAAAACTATGGTTTTCAGCTTAAAAATCAAATAGTTCCTGCTGCATTTGAAATTGACATGGGAGCACTTTAAAGATCTGTGTAATTAGCACTTACGTTGATAGTAGAAATGAAAATGAATCAATGAGTACGTAAACCAGCGGTCAAACGTGTTGGTTGTTTGTACATATTACGTGATGTCTCCGGACAAGTATCTATGGAAAAATTAGGAGGATTATTTTACGGTAACGTCTCACTTTTCACTTTAATTAAATTTTTCATTGGATAAACATTAGACAACACAACACACAGACTCCGGTGACAATTGACTCTTTTGAACTTTCAAAGTTAAGCATCTAGAGTCTGGAGTGTTTAGTGTGCAATGTAGAAATCTCACATGGTTAGATAATATTACGTAAAATAAAAATGAGGATATCCATACTCAAGATTTCTAGTGAGAAATAAGAATTGTCATCTCATTTCATCATAAAATCTGTCATCATCTCGTTTGTGAACTGTAGCGTGAAATCAACTCTGATTCCTTTTTTGGCGTATATGTCATAAGCAAAAGTCAAAAGTAATTTTCTTCTTGTTTTATATTTTATGGCACGTGGAACGTGGAACAGAATAGAAAAGCGCAATGGATGGTTTTATGTCATCCAATTTATGGTAAAACAAGGCAATAAAAAATGACCATTATATGCAAACGATAAACTTGGCTTGGCTTGGCTAGTGGTTTCTGGTTAACTTAAATAAGTGGACACTTGAAATTTGTAATTTGAAAACAAGAATAGCAAGATGAACTGTGCATTGTGCATTGGTCATGTAAGATATACAAAGATGATGAAAGTACATATAGATACAGATAGATGCAGAAATTTCGTGAGAGCCTGTGTTTGCTAATGTAGTATCAATAATGTGATTTGGATTCAAATGAGTAATCAATTTGATTGTCTAAAATATACAGTCTAAATAGAACACTGCCTGAGTTAGACATTTCACAAAACAGGGAACAGAAACAGAAGGGAAAGGGTACAAAAGTATTTGTTTTCTCCATTTGTCATTGTATTGGCACGAAGGACGAATCTACTCATGTTTTCTGTGTCTTGGCTTTGTTTGGTTTGATTTGATTTGTTGGAAAAACCAACAATAAAGATGATGATTAAGGTTTAGAAACATCATTCGAAATCCAATAAAATTGAATTGAACTTAAATTGTCTCCACCTCATACCACAACTTGAGAAGCAATTACAAAACAAATCAGATGAGTATCACTATTGACTGCAAATCTACAAATCTACAATTAATGTAATGACTAAAGGCTGAAGAGAGAACAAGAAAAGGAATTGTATGTACAACAAACAACAAGTAACAGGATTTAAATTTGTTCTCAAAGTCTTCTCTTTCTTTTCTTAGTTCTATCAGTAGTTCTAGTTCTAGTCAGATTGAAGATTGAAGATTGGCAAGTCGCCTAGATTCGAGTCTAGATTCTAGACTTAAGATTTGAAATGTTAGATTGTTTTAAATTTTACTATGTAAAGTGGAAAGGGGCTACGCATTTTACATGTCCTTGGAACTATCTATTACCCATTTAACACTCTATATTTACCTGCACATACATTAAACATACGCATTTGCTAAAACTACATCTAAAACGCACTGCTACAAAACTAGTATAATCAAAGCCTCTCCTTTGTTGTTTCACGTTAATGTTTATTACTATTTTAGCTATTTTCACTTGTAATTCTAAACTGGAAAATGATTATTTTTGACAAGAAAAAACTTTCAAATATTGAAAATATAGCAAAACTCAACATCCAGTGCTCAAAACTCAGTACTCAAAACTCCATACCACGGGATTAAAAAATGGTATATTTTTCCAAAGGTTATTTCAATCAGAGGGGGGAAATTAATAGCTTTCGAGCTTTGTACACACATCCTTACCATTTTTATACGGTGAACGGTGAAAGATAAAAGGTGTCAAAAAAGCACGGAAAATGAACAAAGGAAATCTGAATGCAGGAGGAGTTTTATCAAAAATATTAGCGTGGGGGATAGTGCAAAGGTGTGGAGTGTGGAAGGCAAAGGGACGTGACGTAACTTCCTTTGTAGATCCTAGGAAAATAACGGCAATTTGGGGATTAATAATAATTTAGCATGTTTGTCTACTCCCGTACAATGTACAATATGTGCACTGTGTACTGTGTACATAAAAATGAATGGATAAAGATGAAGAATTGTCGTAGGAAAAGGCTAATCTTTTCTCTCCGTGACAGCACATTTTGCACTCACGTACTGAATAAAAGATGAAGTGAAGAAGGAGTCTAGAGGTCTAGAGTTCTCGAGTTCTAGGGTTAAAATACAATTAATTCCTCATGCATTCCAGTTAACCAGCCTCTTATCTTTTTTGGCTCCTCTCCAGCTACAATAACAATAGACCGAGATTATCCAAAAGAAATGTAACAGGGAAAAGGACGGGAAAAAAACTTGAACAAGTAGAAAGTAGAAAACACACCGACTACATCAAAACATTCAAAAGTATTCTATTTCATTTCTAAAACCTCTTCTCTATCCAACTTGCAACGTGCAAAGGTTCAATGTTTCCATGCTTCAGTGTTTCAAACCGGAGCAGAGAGAGAGAAAAAGACGCACACGAAGCCACTTTTAAAGCACTCGGTAGAGCTTACTCTTTTTAGTCCTTATTCCTTATACACGATTAGAACACAGAGCTCAGAGCACATGCTGAGACAAACTTTCAATTTTTGAAGCTCTCTTTCTTGGAATATTTACAATGAAATCTTGTACGACTCCAGAAACAATTTTGAGGAAAAGAAGCATGTGCATTGTATATTGGGCGTTGAATATTGAGTATTGAGCATCGACTCTACTCAAATTCTCTCAACCTGAATAGTTTTTGTTACTGTTAATTTAAAATGGAATAAATTAGTTATTGACGTAAAACACCTTGCTGAGTTCTAGGATCCAGCCTGGAACTGCCGGCTGCCGGATTTATATCCTATTTTGCCTTTTTATTACTAGAACTGGCACTGTTCATTGTCCCTATTCATATTTTCGGAAATATATCTAAATACACGCTTTGCAAATTGCATCGATTACAATTTATATTAATCCATCTGACGATAATTTGAAATTTGAATTTTCAATTTTGAATTTCTGCTCAGTTTTCAGAATTTTGCACAGTTTCATATTTCATAAATTTCTGGAACTTTTCAGCAGGAATTTACATAGAGATGGAAAATCCTCAATAAAGTTAATGAGCACACTTACTTTTTCAGCCTTTTCGTAGACTATGAAAGGGCTCTTGAATAGAAAGGAAAATACTTGATGTTTTATGTCTAAGATGTAAGATTTAAGATGTGAGAGCTACGAATAAAAAATAGTTCACATTTCCCATCCGCGCTCATTCGTCTTTCTGTGCAAAAATCAATAGTTGAAAACTAAAAACATGATGGATTTTGGATGCTGGATTTCTTAGTAAGTGTCAGTAGCAGTAATGACATGAAAAATAAAAATCTTTCAGATTTCAGATATCAAAGAACACGAAACACGAAGGAACATGAATACGAAATACTGAATGCTCAATGCCCCAAATATGAAATATGAAATCGTAAGAACCAACGAAAAGGATATGGCAAGATATGTTTTCAAGGAAAGTTATTCCGTTTCCCTGTTTCTAATTTCTACTGCAACTTGATTCTTTTATTTTCTCTCCCGTCTCATGGCAAATATGACATTTGACAAGTCATGTCATCTGATTTCAAGTTAACTTGTCAGAGTAAACCCAAAGAAAAAATAATCACCAGTGAAATTAGACATATGATACAGGCTACAGACTGCAGACAATATCCGAAATCAGGTTTATTCATTTAGTCGGTTTCAGCATTTTCAATTCTTAGAGCCTTTTCAAACGGTAAATACAGTAGTTAGAAGCCGTGGGACGTGGGTTACTTGGAGTATATAAGTGATTATTGTAATAATTACGACCACTGTAAAAACGAATTCTTCCAATTGTTAAATAATCCATTGTACACTTTATTATCATTTATTCATTTTTCAATTCATCATTCAGCATTTTTAAAACCACAAGAATGGCAAAAGTAAGGTGAGAATAAAAAACTTGTTATTTCTTGTTGCCATCGTCACCATTGATACGGATGCTGAACTCCCTTTCTGAGCTTCTTTGGCATGAGCTGGATTACAAAAGTCATGAGAATTGCAACTGCAAACTCGATTATTTGAGTGAATATTTGCATTGGGCAAGATGTCCTTGAGCGTTGCATTGGGATTTGGGAACTGGAATATCCATACATTTCCCAACATCTGTTGGCCTTTGAGATTACCAACAAAATTGAACAACTCAAAGAGGACATTTTAATCACAGCAAAAAATACCAACACCAATAACAATTTTCCTGGTGCGAGTTAAAAGGCGGAATTCAAAAGGATCTTCCAATCTGTTTAAGAGTTGGGAATTCGAGCAGGTGGATTTTACCCGATGGAAAGGGCAAATCGCTGATTTTTGGAGATCTTCTTACAGCGTTTTAATGACGAGATGAATGTCCCGTCATCATTGATCATACAATAGCTTGGCTTTTTGTTATTGAATGAGTAGAGCATTGACCGTGCCACTAGAGACAGAGAGAATGACGGTCAGAAGCGTCGTTTTTCTAAAGAAATAAGCATCTCCAACTTCAACTTTTAGCGGTGCAAAGGATTTAAAAGTCTTTTTCCAGTATTTTCCAGTCATCTCATCACTTCTCCAAAATGAAAGACAACTACAGGAAAATTTGTGAATGTCACCCAAATCCGGAAAAATTAGCAGTTCTGTCACTGTGTGCCAGGCGGTGAAAAGAGGAAAAGGGATGAAGACCAACAGCGGAATTTGTGAGTGAAATCGGATGCAGACAAACAAATTAGCAGAGTGAGCAACAATGTTGAAGAGCTGAAAGAGAGGACACAAGTTGGTGGAAAAACAGTCGTTCATTTGAATATTGATTATTTTTAGTATTAAAAACTGTTTTGACGCTTCCTCCGCCGTCAAATTTTTTGCTTGCCCTTCCCTAAAAGTTTTTCAAAAAACAAATGAAAAATTTGCATTTCCAGTATTAATATTATTTGTTATTGTTGTTAGTGTAACTTTTAAATTTTCTTGATGTATAAAGATCACAGAAAAAATCACAGTATTGTCATTCGTGTAAATAGTGAATACCTTTCTATTTTCTTAAGCCAGTGGCCGTTAACTTGGCCGTAAATTAGATAGAAATAGGAGGCGAAATTTGCAGCACTGACACACATTAAACTGTGATGAATATCTAATAGGATTATAATTAGTAAGGCTAAATTTCCTTGATAACGATGAGGAATGGCCGCGTAGAAGTAGCGGGTATTTTGAACATTTGTAAGGAAAATGCCTGTAAGCATTCCAGGAATTTGAACTACAGCTGGATTCATTTGCTGAATGATGAATCCACATTTGTCCATCTTCTTCTTCTGTTCCTCTCCATATTTTTCTAATGAAATTATTCAATAATACTCATTATTATTATACAAAAGTCTGTGGTACTTTAGTCCTTTCTGGGGCAATCAGAGAATTTATAAGCCATGTTTTTCAATCGCAATTGAGTACCCCACAGAAAAACATGAAACAAAAAATTAGTCGTGGCACGCATGATTAGCGGCGGGTCGCAGCTACAGCCGCTAACGTGACAAAAAACCGCAAACGCTCACGTATAGTACCATTGGACATCTACATAAACAACAAGTGCTAACAGTAATAATTTTGAACCTGATTTAAGCTGTATTTAGAGTCGTCGGATTCGGATTGGATTTCGGATTTGTACATTTGTACTTCAGAATCTGAATTGGAGTCGGATTCTAATTCTGAAGAATCCAAAAATCGGCGGGGTTTTCGGATTCTGATTTTCATTTGTACTTGGGATTTGGATTCTGATTTGATTTCGGATTTCAGATTATGAATTGGAATCTGATTGTTGAAACTCATTTAGAGAGTTCGGATTTCGGATTTCACAAAGTTCAAACAAGTTGCACTTTTCGGAATCGGATTTCAAAAAAATCATTGAAATGTATGTAAAATCCCATGGCGCAAGGGTTCAAAACTCGTATGCATTTATAGTTCACAATCCAAAATCCGAATCAGAATCAGATTCCGAAGACTCTAAATACAGCTTTACCAGAGAAAAGTTGGTCATATTTGAGCAACGAGTTGAAAAAGCTGACAATGCCCCTCCTTCTTGTGTAGAAATTTAATTGTATCAAAGAGAAACAAAAAAAGACGAATCCAAACAAAAAATCTATTACAAGGTCAGTGAGAATTCTACCGCTTTCTGGTTTTAGTCCACTCAAAAAAGTTTGAAGCATGTATAGAGATTTAAAAGTTGAATAGCCAATGAATAAAACGTAGATTTTGAGTTTCCATGTTGGAAGATTTGCAGCCAATCTCAATATGTTCTTATCCCAAGAAAAAGGAAGAGCAATTGCGAGGACAAGGAGACGAAAAAAGGCAGTCAAAGCCACATAAGTCTTGTCCGCCAACATTTTCCAACTAAAACTAAGCCAAGTTCAGGTTCAGACTGGAACAGTTTCACAATGTCTAAAAATTCTTTACTAGTGAGCAATCAATAATCAATACAAGAACCAATGCTATAAATTGTCGTGGACAGGTTTTTATTGGTCAATATTGCTCACTCGTGTACATATGTGCGTACTTGTGTGAAAAGGGTGAAAATATTGAGACCAAAATTATTGTTGACCAATGACCAACCATTGATTTCCTTGGCGTTGGGAATCACACACTTGCCAAATAAGCTCATAAAAAAGGGAAATGAATGGAATGATTATAATTTCCTCGCACTTATGTATTTATCAGATAATTGGATGTTAGATATATACTCGATACTCGGTGCTATGGCTTGCTATTATTATTTCGGCGCCTGTAGTCTGTAGGTTTTATTAAGTGATTACGCCGAATTACTTTTTGTGTTGTTAAAGGAAGGGAATAAAAATTACCGTAATGTTGATGAAATTGACAACTGACGATTGACATTCGGCTCAGAATCTAGACTCTAGACTCTAGAATCGATTTTTGTTTCTGTAATAATTCAACGTTTCAAAATAAAAGCTCAATGATTGTGTCCCAGATATTTATATTTTTTGCGCCAAAATTTGAATGACTCATAAATCAATGTCTATTATTACATATTAAACAAGGATAAAATGACCAAACTCAAAATTATTCTTGTTGAATGATTGCATTTGCATTTTCATTTTTTTCGCACATTTCTATACAGATACCATTGACGATTGACATTTGCAATTGTACTTTTTAATAAGGAAATGACATATGAAGCAAAAAAATCTTTCGGTGATTGGTGATCAAATTTCTCATTTCTCCGTTTCCCATTTCTCATCACTTTTTTACTCAAGCCTTCAAAATTCCGAACCAAGATCACAATAGAATTAGAACTAGAACTAGAATTAGAATTAGAATAGGAATTTGAAGGTTCTTTCATCAGGCATTCATTCACAAAAATTAGACACATTCTATTACTGTCATCACCATTTCATATTTAATTACTTGTCGTATGAGAGAGGGAGAGAGAAACAAAGGGAAATGTAGATTTCATTCAGAAACTAGAATGAGAATGAGGAAAAATTGTGTGGAGATTATAGATAAAGAGATGATAAAACCCACGTCTTTCTACTAGTCATTTCCCAAATGTCCTCCACAGTCTACAATACAGCTTTCTTCTTCTTATTCTGCTGCTGCCAGTTTTTTTATTGTTATTGAGCATTGAGCAGAAATGCTGAATAGGGAGAATAGCGTTGGGAAACGCTAATACATTTAATTATGACATTCACTTTCCATTTCCATTTTACTACTCTTCAACGGAACAGGCTCAAAGCTCAAGCTGTACAAAGCAGAATACAGTGGGCACGGTACTTTGTAATTTGTACAGACAATAATGTGTACTGTGTATCCATACCGAACATTGTAGATTGTACATTGTACATGTTGAAGCTTGAAACTTGAAAGTTCCAAATGGAAAATTAAGAGGCTTGCCAAAATCTTGCCACTTTATACTTTATACTTTTTGGACCAGCTCCAGTGCTAATAGAAAGCCATATTTAAATCTCGGATCCTATCTCTCTTGTCTCTCGTGCTCTTTCTTCATTTCTACCATCGTGTTTGTCTCTCACTGTTCACCGTTTCACGACTTTACCTCCCATCGAGTTAATTTTTATGTACCGTGTATCGTGTACACTGCACATTGTACATTTTACATTATACATAATTTACATTTGTACATTCTACTCAGAAGCGTTTTCATGTTCCACATAGTTTATTCTATCCCTTTTCTCCTATTTAAGCTTTACGCTTTACTCCTTACTCCCATTCCATATAAAATAAATCATTGAAATTGGTAAATTATGGCTAAATGATAAATGATGAAAGAAATACAAGAAATATGATAGTGGTTGTGAGCTGCGAACTGTGAACAACAAGTGCAGACTGCAGACAGTATTATTATGTTATTGCAAATACTTAGTACACAATTGACACAGCACGTTTCACATTAGAAGTACGTAGAACTGAAGAATTGAATCTGGGTTATCAGTTTTGAAATTCGAGAAATTCGAGAAATTCTAGATTGATGGGAATCATATTTTTCAATTTTCCGGATTTACCAAAAGTTAGTTTTGAAACAGAGCACCTATTTCCGTCGGCGTTTAGTGGAATCTCAATTAAACCTGTAGACTGTAGATTGTAGAGACGTTTGAGCAGAAAAATAATAAATATAATAAACAGTAGCACAAAACTTTGAGTTTCATTACGGGGGCAAATTAAACCAGAATTTCAATCTAACTTTACATGCACAATGCACAAAACATGTAATAGACAAATGATGGAATAATGAGAATTTGTTAGCAATCAAGTCTATCTATTCGTTCTACCATGTCAAGTGTTCTATGTATTTGTATACAGCACACATCATAGATCATACAGCAGCTTGGAATCGGAATTGGAATTGATTATTTGTTTTAGATGAAAATTTATGTACAATGCGCAATCTACAATGTATAATGTGCACGCGTGTTCAAAATAATGACGATGGGTGGAATTTTCTTGGAAATTTAATTTGTAAACTCATCAACTCTCCACGAAACAAGAAACAAAAAACAAAAATCTACAACTTTAATACAAATAGTCAATCATAATAATCATTTCACACAACTTTATAAGTTATAAGCACATGCTCAGATTGTTGATTGTTGGTACGCCAAGATTCCAGAAAATGGATACCAAACCAAACCCGGCGGGACAAGACAAGATAGCTAATCATACAGAAAATTTACTAGTGAAGCCAACGGATTTCTTTTTTAATAATTAGTTCAAGCTTCCGTACATGTACAATTTACACAGAATGCACTAGGAATGTTGTTAAATCAAGCCAAGCTTCTCCCTCTCATCTCCCTCTGAATTCGGACTAGCTTCTGGGAAATGGAAATGAAAAAGTGATATGAGACTCGGAACTCGACAGTATAATAATATATGTGCAAACTATGCCATCGCTATACTGTGCACGGTAAACATGACGTATTGTAACGTATGTGATGTCTCAGAGAGAAATACCATAGAATTCAAAGTGGATGAGTATTGAGGATTGAGCATTGAGTGTCAGTGACTGATTCTGATACGGATACTCAGGATTCAATAGAACTGGAAAGATATCCGTAACCCGCAACAAGGCGAGGAAATGAGCGATCGTTGTTTACCTTGGCTTTAGCAAATGGTTACCAAGTAGACAAACAACCACACACTGGCAGAGAGAGTGAGAGAGAGAGAGAGACCGGAAGAGAAGAAAAGGGATTTGAAAAAATGATTTGATAGTGAAGACAGGTGGCTTCAACGCCCGCTCCTCTACTTTACTTTACTTTCTGTCTTCTCACTTCCAACTTCTCACTTTTAACCTCACAGACATTCGTAGCATTTCTCTTCTGTCGTCTGCTCTCGCTTCTCACGTCCAAACCCATTTTTAACACGCTCTCCGATTTACCTCACACTTCCTCCTACTCTCGATTCTCTCTCGCTCTGTTCTCTCTCTTTTGTGCCTAAACAGAACAGTTGGTTTAGACTTGCTGGGAAATCAACCTTGTTTGTCAATTTTAAGTGCTTTTTTCCGTATTTTAGTCAAAGATTTATGCACAAATAATCATGTGTTTTTATGGCTTTTATGTGGTTTGTGATTTGTGGTTTATGGTTTATGCTCCTCCTTTGCCATCCATTTTCCATTCCCTTGTACAGGTGAAAAGACTCCTGACAATATCGGAATTGGAAATTTCACAGAATTCCACTGAATGTGCGATAGACATGCAAGATTTCAAGGTTTCAAGACTCAAGACATAAGACACTCGTGTCAGTCGGTGAACCGAAAATCCAAAGACGATGTACGATTCCCTGATTTTACTTGCCAAATGCCAAATATCTATTCGAGGTGAAATTCCACGAATACTTTTCTTCCTTTGGATTTTGTAAAAACCATTCAAATACAGACTACATTACTTTTAAAACTGGGAGCCTTTGCAACTGGCTTAGTTTTAGTGAGAAGTTTCTCGTTAAAAAATGTACCAGTAACTACAACTAACATTTCATAAATAAAGACGTCAATGGGTACATATAAACAGATAAACAGGGTTTCTTTTCATGCCATTTACATAATATTACGTCACCTATAAATTACAAGTGGGTCTTCAAATACTTCAAATCCTTAGATTTTCTTATTCAACAAGAAACGAGAAATTTGTTCACGTTGCATCATCAATTTATTAAAAACGTATTTAAAAGTAATATGTTCAATGCAGAATGTACAATACAGAATGTCCAAATGTTTGAGAAAGCGCAGGCATTTGTGATTTCTTTTATGTTCTAAATTCTACATTTTACATAAAAATATGGTAAGCACTTGTTAACCTATTTTAGATAATTGTGTAACTATAGAATTCAAAAGTAGTTTCTATTGAAATGAAATGACACACGTTGAGCGTGGAGCATTGATAGTTGAGTGTTGAGTGTCGAGACAAGGTAAAGTTTTTACATAATATAAATAAGAGAACAAGTTTGAAATATTTAAGAGTGAAGGCTGAAGACTTTGAAATTTCAAACAATTTCAATTGTTTTTTCCGATTGATGTCGATTGTGTAATATTGTATTTTCAAAGAGGTTTTAAATAGGTTGAAAACTTTTTGGATTTTCCTTAGTCTTATGCAAAACGTAAAAGTTGCTACTTCAAACAAAGTACCTGAAACAATCCTGCTGTTAACCCAGCTTTAAATCATAACCCAATTTCCACTTTTAATGCTTTCTTCTGGAAAAAGTCATAGATTTTACTCTAATACTCTAATGCTCTAATGCTCCTTCATTATTTGGTCATATCTAATATTGAATACGGCAAATCGTGATCTTTGATCTTTGAACTATTGTATGAAAAATTTTATTTGTGCCTGTTATTCAATTTTAAATTTCACTTTTGAGTCAAATATATTTGATATTTGAAGCCTCATGTTGAGATTTTGAGAGTAAAAAGCCGCAATTTTACAGATTTTTCTATTTTGAACCTCATGCCCCCTGAAAACCACTTTAGGTGTATATATAAAATATTTTTGGTGGCCTGGTTTTCATTGAAATTTCACACGTGCTTGGCTTTGCTACGACCACGTGATTATCCACGTTGTGTTATGAACTGAAAACGCTTCCCAGTTTAATAAAATTACAATATTCCTTGAATTTTAATTTAATGAAACACCCGCTCTGCAGAAGCATGTTTGTACTTTGTACCGGGGCAACCACATATAATAAAGTGGGATCCAGTATGTAGAATTTATACTGTAGACGTAAAAGTACCAATTCTCGATTCTTGACTGTCGATTGTGCATGCGAATTGAGCATTGAGCATCTTCATCAGAAGATAAAACATGTGATAAATTTCACTTTTTTTTCATGTGATAAAGCAGAAGACGAAGGGTTTGTGATCTCGCTTGTAAACTGTGAGCTGTTGGCGGCCCGGTATTCTGTGATATGAAAAGGAGAAGGCAGGGTGAATTTCACTAGCTGAAAAACGGAAACCCGAATGTCAGATGTCGGATCTCGGGTATGCATGAGTGAACGGATGACAAAAGTTGGATGGAAAAAATTCGCATTCCCTTTCCAGTTTATCCAGTTCCGTTGCCGTTGAGCGCGTGGTGCATTTGCAATTTCATTCAGAGTCACTTGTCTCAGTCTCGCAGTCTCTCAATCTCTCAGTCTCCTTGTTAGTCAAGGTTTATGTGACGTTTCAAAGTCTACAGATTTTTTTACTCCGCACAGGACGAATGCGAAGGAGACTATCTCGATCTCAAGGCACACGAATGGAAAAAGAGAAAGTGGAAGAGAAAGCGGGAGAGAAAGTGTGCGTGTGTGTTTGTGTGTGTGGTTCTGCCCGAGTTTAACTACTTTCCCTCGCTCATGAACTGATACACATCCCGTGTTGCTCTTGATCCTCCTGCAGTTAGTCTGTGACTTTCACCCAGTTTCCTTGTCTCTTTCTCTCTCGTACTGGAGAACTGGAGAACTGGATTTCCTCTGTACTTTCATTTTGCAATTGTGCAATCTCAAGCTTTCTCCCGACTTTCTTTTTGTGCAACGTACTAATTTCTTGTTTCCTCTTGGAAATTTGAAATTGGATCCGAAACAGACAAGCAAAAAAAAATAATAATAATAATAAATAAGATCAGTTTGGTTCTCGTTTGTGAAAGGCTTAAAATTCTGGGAAAATAGGAGAAAAAAATTAGTTAAAAAGTTTTTTTTGTTTTGTGTTTTAACTGGCAACTGACAAGTTTCTAGTTTCAAGTTTCAAGTTTGTGGAAAATATAAATAAAATAAAAAACACAGTGAATAAAAAATAGACCCGTGAAGAATGGGTACAAAATCAGGACCAGCATCCGGGCCAGAATTAGAATTAGAATTAGAAAATAGAGAATGTAGAGTGAAAAAGAAACTTGTCATGTTGTAATAGTAATAATAATTGAGTTTGTGAAGCCACACTTGGTTTAATTGTGCTGTCAACTTTGAGGGAAGAAGAGAGAAAGGACGAGTGTCAAGATGGATTTGGATTTGGACATGGAGAGTGACAGTGTTAATTTTCCCCGACGATTGTCTTCCGACTTGGAGCAGTCAATGCCAATGCAAATTGGGATGACGACCCACAACTGTTTTTTCCCCTTTACAAGTTTGGACTGCAACAGCTATAAGAACCTAACAGATTTTGGCAGTAGTGAAAGCTTTACAATCACAATGAATGGTTCGGTGACAAATAGCAGTGGCAGTGGAAATGGGACAAATCAGACAATGGATCCAAATTTCATCCCACTGGAATACCTTGAAATGAGTCCGCAGTCCAGAAACTGTGTTATTGCTTATACCATCCTATTTTTAATCTCAGCCACGGGCAACTTGTCCGTCTTCGTCTCCGTCCTTCAACAACTGAGGAAATCCAAATCCCGGATTTGTGTACTCATCCTTCATCTTTCAATGGCCGACTTGATGGTCACGTTCTTTGTGATGATTAGTGAAATTGTTTGGAGAACTACTGTCGGCTGGTACGGCGGCAACTTTCTCTGTAAACTGGTCAAGTTTGCCCATGCTTTTGCCCTCTATTTGAGTTCCATGGTGCTCGTTTGTATCTCGCTCGATAGGTATTTTGCAATCATGTACCCTCTCAAAAGTAGCTTTCAAAAACGGAGAGGAAAAACAATGCTCGCATGTGCGTGGCTAATCTCTGCTATTATTTCCGTGCCGCAGGTGAGTCAACTTGGAATTTTATCCAAATTATATTTTGTATTTTGTGTCTATTACTTTTTACACAACTTTTTTTAGTATAAGAAACAAACCGTAAAATGCTATTATAAAATACCTTTAAAACCATTGTGGAGATAAAAGCCTTTTTAGAGAACGAGAGGGAAAACACTACACGCTGCACAATGTCCACAATGCACAATGCACTGAAAAACTTTCATTCTTGTTTCTTGTTTCATTCATTCATTCTCTCACTCATGGGAAAATATTTACGAGCTTGTTGACTTACAAGAGTTATAAAAGCTGAAATGCTTTTAATTAAATGAGAAACCTTGAGACTTGAGACTTGAGATTTGCTGAAAAGTGGATTCTGAATTCTGGATTCTGGACACGAAAAAAACCTGTGTAAATGGTAAATGTGGGAAATGGAAAACATGGTGAAAATGAAGAATGGAGGATAACATTAATGACGCTCATGCTCAACGCTCAATGCTCAATCCTTTGCTTTGTAAATTCCACTTGTGGTTTATTTACTCTTGTTTCGAGTATTGTGTAAACATGAAGAGAAGAATCCGGGTAAAATTTAATATGCGGAATGGAGAATCTAGAATTTAGATCGTCAGTATGCAAACACGTTTTGTGTACAAAATCCTTGTGTACAATGTACAATGAAATCCTCTCTAGCCACTAGTAACTTTTAATTACAACCACGAGGATAGCTCCATAATAAAATATAATACACAATACACAATATCTTAGAAATGTACAATGTTCAAAGTACAAAGTACAAGGGAAATTTAGATGGATATTCCATGTTAAAAAGACAAATTTATTTGTCTTCCTTAGAAATGAAATGGTAGATTTAATTCAACTTTGTACAATGTACATTGGACATCGGACATGTGGAGGGTTTGAGATTTGAGATTTGAGCCACGATAGTGTTACAAAATTCCAAAGTTTAAGGTAAAAGAAATTTTGAATTCTGAATAACCAGCTTTGTCCTTTGTATTTTGTACACAGAAAACAAGTTTTATGGCTATTTACTTGTGTTTGATTTTTGAAGCCTAATAAATGATTATTTGATTATTTGACTAGTTGACTTTCAATCATTTCATGCTCAATGCTCAATGCTGTGAAACAAATATGAGGAAAACTCCAATTGAATCCACTATTATTATAAGAGATGAAAGATGAAAGGTACTTAAAACTGTACTTTAAGGTTGCCCAACGTAAGTCTAACTTTATTATTTGGTAAATGAAGTAGATACACAATATGATACACTTTTCATTTTTCATGCTCAATAATAACTGTATTCCATATTCCACTAATAGCTAAACTTTTGTACTCTGGCTCTGTCAGCCTCAATTCTCAATCTTCCATGTCCAATGTCCTATGTAAAAAAGATTTGCTTACAATTTCCGTGAAATGAAAATCAAAACTTTGCATTGCTTTAAAGTACGAACCATAATACATCTAGATTCTAGACGAATATTATAATTGGATTTATCTGGGGCTTTAAGTTCTTTTGATGTTTTGTACTTTATTCCCGCATACAATAATATAATGATCAATGATCAATGATAATAAATACAGATATTGTATTCTACGTGTTTTAAACGTCTTGGGACTTGTGATTTGTGATTTATGGGACACAACAAATTTGAATTTTGTGTATATAAACTTTTTGCCCGTCTATTAGATGCACATGCCTGAAGCCCAAAGTCAGCACACTTTACCCGTGCAGATTTTCATATCATGTGTTTAATACTCAAGAAAAAGAAAATCTTTTGTAAATTGTAAACTTGTTCCACATCATTAATTCTTGTAGATAGATACAAAATGGAGTTACAGGAATACGAGCATTGAGCGTAGGAAAATATTGACTGTGCTTTTTTGTGCGATTTTCTACTTGCTACACAAACCATGTGCTGAAATAAATGCTTTAAATTTGACAGAAAAGATTAGCTCTGATTTCCGATTTTAGACTTTGTTCCTTCGCTAGAACGGATTTAAATGGTCAATTTTAGTCACAGTCCAACGATCCAAAAACAAGGATCAAGGATTCCTAAGAAAACCATCAAATGTTAATATTACAAATCATTTTGTTTAATCAAAGGTACTGAAAATACAATATAATCATCAATCCTGATTAATGTCAATGGGAAAGAGAGAACTTCAGATTAAAATAATTATAATAATAGGTTTCATTTACCATCAAAGACACAGGTTGAGTACAAAGTACAAAGTAAAATAAATAATCCGTTAACTCGTTACCGCTGGTCAACTGATGTAGAAAAAGCAAAAGTACATGTAAAATCCTTGGAGTTATTGTTCAAAGCTCTAATCTCTAAGCTCTAAGCTCTAAGTATTTTCAAGTTTGTAATTTTTCTTTTAATCTTGATTCATGATGATGATGATTTTTTTCCCGGTTGCCGACGGTACAAAATACAACATAATATAAAAATAATTCAAAATTTAATAGATAAAAGAACACGATAAGTTTTGCTTTGTGTACGTAGTTTTACTTAATTTCCCAACATCATCATCTTTAATTGGAGATTGGAAATTGGAAATTGGAGAACCTTACAAAATACAACAAACAAAACAGGAAACAAAGTCGAGGATAAAAGAAAACGAACCGATTCATCAGGAAAGCCAAGTCAATGTACAATTCACAGTCAAGTCATGTGTATATTCGTATAAACCGGTGAAATTGACAAAAGAGTGAAAATATTTTGCATGCTGATTCCTTATCCACAAGCCAAACGCCAAACAAAAAGAGTTACCTAATCGTATTAATTTTGAATAATGTATAAGTATAATGTACAGGCTTTTCTTTTCTAAAGCAGTCAACTTTTCTCATGGTTTTTAGCCTCCAGCACTGTACACTGTGCATTGTACATTGCACATTGACTTCTTAATCACAAATTAATTCACAAATTCAAGGACAAAGGAGCAAAGACGAGATTTGAGGACAAATTATCCACCAGTGAAAAATAACGAGATGTTAGTCATGGTTGAGGAAATTTGATTGAAAATTTCATGGTGAAAGTGCAAGAGAAAGTTAGAGCTTTCTTTGTCGATGTATTACATTAAATGTACAAAAGCTTTGTAGATTGTAGATTGTAGATGGATAATTTGCAGTGCTTGCACTTTCAAAGCCAAAATCAAAGCCAAAACCAAAATCAAGCATCCGTAAACATTGATTTATGGACTAAATGAATGGAGATTGCCGAGTCATTCACCATTCACCATTCGTTTTACTTTATTTGATTTATAATGTAGTCATTTCAACTAGGCAACTTGATAGGGAAATGATTGGATAATTTGTCCTTCATGCCATTTCAGCTGTGGAGAAAGCAAGATGGTCAACATTGTAGAATTCCAAAATTCCAAAATTCCAAAGAATAGAGAATATTATGACTTCATTTTACATTTAATTAAATTCAGCATTCAACATCATGCCATCACAGAATTGTGAGAGTTGACCACAAAGGCCGCTTTCAACGGCCTTTTTTACTTTTTACCATCTCCAAATTTCATATTTCCTACAAAGGAATGTGTATTAAAATTTACACGCATTGGTGCTGAGGATTTTGCTGAATGCTGAATGCAGAAGTTAGAAATATAAAATATATGTACAATGTACAATGTTCAATGTAAAGTTTTAGTGTGTGCAGTGTACACAAGTCCAACTCTTTGATGTTTGAATAGAGCGTAGCAAAATGAAGACTATGAAAAAACATGAAATCAAAATTTTGACCGTTTCACGTTTCCAGTTTCAGCTCGCTCTGAATATTATATTATGTACTTCGACTGTATTCTCCATGCTCCGTTGTACATTAAAAATCCGTCTTTGAAGTACATAGTAAACATGTGTAACCATATCTAAAACCAGAAGATTCCAAGAACACAAAACACAAAATGCTTCATGGAAAACATAAAAAATGCTTTCATTTTGTTATTGAGGAGAAATGAGAAATTCCAAGCAATGCACCCATGTCATAATTCTCTCAAATCAAAGGGAAAAACCGCCAGTATACTAAATGCACAGGGTTAGGACTTGGAACTAAAGACTCATATTTTGAAAAGAGACGAGAGATATGAAATAAAAAACGAATCTGCATTTTTCAAAAGAAGTAAACATTTGATGGATATAATAATAAAATGGTGAACTTTGTCTGACAATGAGCAAAGAAAAGGTTTAGAATATAGAATTATTTGAATCTCACATTGTCAGAGTTCACCAGCATCCAAATAAAATATGAATTTTATGTCCCATGCAGTTCCGTCCAATATATATTTTTCAATGATATCATGTATTATATTCTGTTTTCTATATGATAAATGCTAAAGAACCAAGATAAAACTGCACATGTCCAGTTTCCAGTCTCCACTCTCCACTACTATTGGAAAAATTCCAGAGCTCTAGAGCTCTAGAACTCTAGTTTAGTGCGTAAAAGATGAGTAATGAAACAAAAGGGAGAAGAGCAAAACCCATGATTTATGAAAGGAGCGGAAGAAATACAGAATACAGAAAACTGGCCATTTAAAATTTGCACTTGACCAACTTTCTCCATTCCCAACCGCGATTTCCAATTTTCCATTTCCGATATCCGATTTCCGATGAATTTAGCTATCTTTTTTTGGATATGTTACGTAAATTCATATGTACTTGTAACTTCTAACGTCTAAATTATAGATTTCTAGAACATGGTATGAAAAAACCCATGTCTAACTAAAAACGGTCAAAATTACATCAAACTGCAAGTCCTATACTCCATACGTTATATTCCAGTTTTTCTGTAAGTAACATCAAAACTTTCACATCAATTTTCTAATCCATTCCATTCAAAATTTCATGACTCATGACTCAAGTCTCAAGTCATGATTCTTTACACTTTACATTGATGCTGCAAAAGGAATGAAAATAGTAATATTTCAATTTCCAACTCTACTTATATGTTGAATATTCATGCTACTGGTGGTTGGGTCTAAATCAAAAACCAAAACGAGGGCTATCCGTCATTTTAAATCGTATTAAACGATCCTACTTTCATCTACGGATATTGGATATTTTAATGGATATATTTTTCTCTTTGTAGATTATGTAAAGCGTTTTGCTCAGCTGTTTATTTTACAATTAATCCTGATTTGTTGCACAAAAGTTTTAGTCTGATACTTGATATTCAGCTCATTTTCAGCTCAGTGCTGATGCTGGAAACTTTGTCTTTATTCTTTGGTCTTTTGTCCATTATCCATTACGTTTCACATTTTGTATCATAATTTTGTATTTTATTGTGTATTTATGCTGATTGCTTACTACTTGCTACTATAAATTATTATATGCCATCAGATCTGAACAACCGCGCCTCTAATCTCTACACTCTACTCTCCGTTTTCCGAAGAGTACACAGTAAAAAGTCGAGAGATGAAGTGCCTAAATTTCAGATTCCAGGGTACGAAAATAATAGCCAGAATTTAGAATGTAGAATGTCATACTTGCTGAAATATCCGATTACTTTTGTTTTCAGTTTTCAACATGTCACTTGAAAAAGGAATTTTAGTAGAATAATTTTCTCAATCGGATTACAGCCATTGTACACATTATTTCTCGTGTCTCGTGTGTTTTTGACTTTATCCTTTGCATTTCCAACTTCCAAGAAAAACTGTGTAAGCACTTCATGCAGTACACAGTAGAGAGTCGAAAATGTATTGGTTACACACTACTCGTATGTACTGTGTGTTGTGCATTTTGGATTTACTCATATTGTCATAATATCATTCAAAGTATTCCCAAGGGCTTCCGTCTAATCTTATCAAACAGACAGACAAAGGGAGGAAAATTCCCTGAATCTCCAAATAATAATAATAATAATAAGAATAAATATTATGTATTGATGCATTCACACAAGTTGTAAGTGTGTCATTAACGAGGTTTTGTAAAAGAGTGGTGTAGTTTTGAATTTGAATTTGAATTTTATATATCCTGCATCCTACTGTATGCTGTGAGCATAAAATGCTAAATCGCTGACTCTGAGTGTCACTGAGCACTGGCTTTTTCTTTACTCGCTGGAATAAAAGGCTAATGGCGTGGAATTCAAAATTCAAGATTCAAAATTCAAAGGTCTCTTCTACTCTTTTGTGTTGGTGGTCTGGATGGTCTTTTTCTGGCTGGAGTCTAAAACCTAGAGTCTAGAGTCTAGAGTCTGGAACCTGAATGATATAAAATATGAACAGTGAACATGGAGCAATATTATAATACAGAACTGGGATGCACAATGTGTATTTTATATTTTATACATTATGCTCTTTTTATTTTTACATTACATTCCAGGTCGTGGGATGAAAAGTCATTTTCTTAGACGGCAAGACGAAAAATATGGAGTCGTTAGCAACTCCACCAATGTCCAATGTGAACCACTGTGTACTTTTCTGTTCTGTTCTTTTCTGGATTCGGGATTCTGTACAAAATTTGTAGCTGTTTGTGGCAAAAGCTTTTTAATGAAAATAAAGTGTCAAAGTTCTCGTTTAAAGCAAGAGCTTGTTCATCTGTTCATGCACATGTCTGTAAAATAGAAAATGCTCCCAACTTCCAACCTTAGACAATAGACAACAGTAAATAATACATATAACACACATAAAAATCATGGCCTCGCATAACATAAACCTATTACGTATTACATTTTTCCATTACAATTTCTACAAGTTTTTCAAGTAAAAATTGAGGAGATAGCTGAAAGCTGCAAGTCCAGGCTCCGAGAACTAAAATCCTAGAGCTAAAATTATCAAACTTTATAAGCGTCTCCTATAATTTGAGACTCGAGACCAGCAACTTTTCCTTAATTATGGATTATGAATTATGGATAGAATATGTATGTTGATAATAAAGGGAAATAGCATAAAGAGTATATGAGGAAATGCATTCTGTACTCACCAAAATGAGGATATCTTGAGTAGTTGACAGCCGACATTGGTAGAATAGAGGAAGATGTAGCGGTTTAGCGTGTAGAATGTAGAAGTGTGCAGTGTGCAGTGTACATGTGAAGGCTTAAGTGTTTGCAGTTGGTACTTTGTAGTTTCCTAGAGCTACTTATTGACTATTAACAATCACGACCGATTACAGATTACAACACGTGCCACACTCTCCTTTACACATTTATTTTTACTGTACATTCTAGATTCTAGGTTCTAGATTCTAGATGATGCAAGCAGGCTAAACAGGAAACGGGAAAGGGACATAAAGTTTGAAGGGAAAGATGGAAACTTTTGCACGTCTCATTTCGTCGTGGCTAAAATTTTGACATTGTGCTTTCATTCAGAAAACTTCAATCAATGCCAATGTCTTTTGTCTAGAATCTAGGAGAACAAAACGAAAACAAAATCTATGGCTGCCAATAAAACTTTTATTAGTTTTTATGGATTTTTTTCCAGGTCAAAACAAAACAAAATGTCATGATTGTATTTTATTCTATTTTCAAACATAAATGTAACATATTATTGCAGACTTGCAACTTTGGTTGTCAATTCAATTCAATTCAATTTAAAAAAATTTTCAACTCAATTCAATTCAATTCAACTCAAATTTTTGAGTTGAAATTTCAATTCAATTCAATTCAACTCAAAATTTTTCAGTTGAAATTTCAATTCAATTCAATTCAACTCAATTTTTTGAGTTAAAAATGCAATTCAACTCAACTCAACTAAAAAAATTCAACTCAATGCAATTCAGTTCAACTCAATTATTTTTCAGTAAATTTTTTTTACTAAAACAAGGTTACATTTTGTCGAAAACCCTTAATTTTCGAC